>JAGKTI010031211.1:0-12196 GCA_018397915.1 Birgus latro
AGGAGGGATGTGAGAAGAGAGGAATGTGAGAAGTGGAAGCAATGAAGAAAGTTAAAATGGGGAAAGCCCCAGGAATTGATGGAGTGTGTGGTGAAATGCTGAAGCATGGGGGAGAGATAGTGATAGAATGGATGTGGAAGATGTACAGATTGGCCTGGGAGGAAGGTAGAGTCCTGGAGGATTGGAAGTTACAGGTATAATTATTCCTCTTTACAATGGAAAAGGGGAAAAAGATGTTTGTGGTAACCATAGGGGCATTTGCCTTTGTAATGTAGTAGGAAAAGTATTTGGTAGGATACTTATTGACAGAGGAATTAACAGAGGAATTAGTTGGAGAAGAACAGGGAGGCTTTAGGAAGGGAAGAGGTTGTGTAAATCAGATATTCGTTCTTAGATCTTTAGTGGAAAAGTTTCTAGAGAAGGAAAAGAAGTTGTATGCAGCCTTCATGGACTTGGAGAAAGCATATGACAGGGTTGATAGACAAGGATTATGGAAAGTATTAAGAACATATGGAGTAGATGGGAGGTTGTTGAATGCTGTGAAGAGTATGTACTAGGGTTCTAAGGTTGCAGTGCGTGTGGATAGTGAACTGAGTGAATATTTCTCTTTGAAGGTTGGATTGAAACAAGGATGTGTCATGTCTCCATGGTTAGTAAATCGGTATATGGATGAGGTTATAAAAGAGATACAAGGTAGAGCAGTGGATGTTGGAGTGGCCCTAGTGAGGGTGGGCAGTGTTTGGAAACTACCAGTACTGTTGTTTGCAGATGATACTTGTTGTTAAGTGAAAACAAAGGGGAGCTGCAAGGCTTGGTGGATGAGTTTGGGAGAGTGTGTAAGAAATGGAATCTAAAGGTGAACGTAGGGAAGAGGATGGTCTTTGAGAGAAATGAAGTCAGTGAATGTACAGTGAGGTTGGACGAGGAGGAAAAGGAAAATGTGAGTGCGTTTAAGTACTTGGGTAGTGTGATGAGTAAGGATGGAAGTTTAGACGGTGAAGTGCTTGAAAGGGTGTAACAGGGAAGAAAGGTTGCTGGTTCCTTGAAAGCAGTGATAAGAAACAGGGAAGTGAGCATGGAAGTGAAAAAGCTAATACATGACAGTATTTTGATACCAACTCTAATGTATGAAAGTGAAGCTTGGACCTTGTTGGAGGGACAGAAGTCAAGGGTGATAGCTGTGGAAATGAGTCTTGAGAGGAGCCTGTGGAGTCACATGGAGAGACAGACTGACAAGTGAGGAAGTGAAGGTGTGCTGTGATGTGGATGTGGATGTAATAGGAAGTGTTAGGGGAAACACATTGAGGTGATTTGGCCATGTGGAGAGGATGAAGAGTGAGAGACTGACAAGGAGAGTGTATGTGAGTGAGGTGGAGGGGGGAGAGGGAGGGGGAGACAAGGATGCGATGGAGGGATGGAGTGGGGAGGCATATGAGAGAGGGAGGTGTGAGCTGGGAGCTGGGCAATGAAATAGTGGGGACAGGGCGACATGAGGCAATTTGGGTGTGGCCACCCCTTACGGGATTAAGGCGTCTGGCAGTAGATAGATAGAAAAAAGATAGACTTAGTGACAATAGTTCAGAGAGTCTTTCAAGCTTCTAGAATTTAAGAGATTTCTCAAACTAAGAAACTATCTGGTGACAGTCAACATAAGTTAAGTAAAGATGTTGTCATATTGACCAAGCATGACCAGCCATCAGTATTGTTAGGAAAATGTTGTTTGAAGAGTAGCAGTGATTGAAGTACAGTACATCCCCCTAGTATGCACCTATGTGGGTGGCATAGGTGCTCGGGTACTGTGATTTCGCATACTAGGAATAAATAAACCAATGGGAAAATTAATAAATGGGCAGTACTCCCCTTCATCAGTGACCTTTTTGACCTGTTTGAGGGATAATATCTAAGACATACACAATACAGTACAGTAGGATCTCACCAATAACGTCTAATTGGTGCCAGAAAATAGTTGTTAAATTGTCATGACTAATATAAAACTCACCTTAAACGAGTTAATAAGGTGTTTGGTGTGATGATTGTTTCGAGGCCTGTGCATGGAGGCTACTGCAGAGTACCCCCTGACCCCTCACTGGCCTCGTTACCACTCCTGCCTCTTGTGCCAGGGTCACCGACTTCCGTCAGCAGATAATCAAACCCCACAAAGCCAGATCTTCAGGAAAGTCCTGTGTCATCAATGTCATCGTCTACTCAACCCCTCTCTGTTGTTCTTCCTTGGCTGGCCGGCGTTGTGAAAGAAAGCGAATGATGAGTGACTGATGGCAAGCATTCACTCACGTGATACTGTTTCTGGCATTGTCTTGAAATCAGATTTATAAGACCAAACATAGATCTTGGTTCCGGGGCAAGATGGGGCTTGAACCTGTGGTAGAGGGTACAGGTCATTGCGGTTCCCAGGCTGCCGCTTCCGCCCAATAGAGAGGGGCCCGAACCTGGGAGTAGCGCTCCAAGTGGCTGCCCTATCAGTGGGTGTATAATGGCGGGGCAGTAGCAATCCCAAGGCGCGCTTAGAGGGTGTCCCTGCAGCTGTCCTGGCAGGGTGCCCCGAGGGCACTACCACAGCCACTGGTAAGCTGGTGGGCTAGGGGTCCCAGATCCATTGTCTGGACCTAGGACTGTGCAATGGGAGGAGCCTGTGGAATGTTTACCCCCCCTTGTATCTTACCGACTCTGACTTACAAATATAAGAATCAAAGCAAGCCTGAGGACAGTAAATCACCCAGGGGGTTTAGAGTGGGTTCGTGGAATGTGGGAATTTTGAGGGGAAGAGCGGGGGAAGTCATTGAGGCATTCAGTAGGAGGTGGGTGGATGTGGCATGTTTGCAGGAAGTCCGGTACAGGGGTGGATCAGCCAGAAAGATTGTTGGGAAGGATTGCTACTATAAGTTGTTTTGGCAGGGGGGAACTGACGGATATGGGTGTGTTGGTTGCGGAGAAATTGGTGGAGTATGTTATGAATATTATGAGAGTAAGTGATAGTATATTACTAGTGAAAATTTTGATCGGTAGGCAAATTATTGTAATTATATCGCCATATGCTCCACAGGCAGAATTGGATGACGCAGAGAAGGATAGATTTTGGGATGATTTAGTACGTGTGTAGGTGATATGGGCGATGATGAGGTAGTGGTTCTGGGAGAGGATTTCAGTGATCATGTTGGTGAAGCAGCTCAAGGTTATAAAGGAGTCCTTGGGGGATGTGCATATGGTGTGAGGAATGCGGAAGGGGAAAGAATACTCGAGTTTGGGGAGGCTATGGACATGATTGTGTACAACACACATTTTAGAAAAAGAATGAGTCGTTTGATTACGTACGAGTCCAGGGGAAATAGCAGTCAGATAGATTATTTTCTGGTCAGGAGGGTTGATAGGAAGTTACTGAGGGATGTTAAAGTTATAGGAAGCGAGGAGTATGTGCAGCAGCACAAACTGTTGATTTGTGACATGGTACTTAAAGAACAAGTGGTGAGGAGGAGGACATATGTACCTAGGAGGAAAATATGGAAGCTGGGAAACCAATCAGTAAGGGATGCCTTTTATAGTGAGATGAGGAGTAGCTGCAGTAGCCTCCATGCACAGGCCTCGAAACAATCATCACACCAAACACCTTATTAACTCATTTAATGTGAGTTTTATATTACTCATGACAATTTAACAAATTATTTTCTGGCACCAAATAGACATTATTGGTGAGATCCTACTGTACTGTACTGTGTATGTAAGGGATACCTTTTATAGTGAGATGAGGAGAGTGGTGGCTGAACAGGGAGCCGTAGATAGAGGCGTTGATGAACAGTACAGAGCCCTTAAGAACAACCTCTTGAGAGTTACCGATGCAATATGCGGTTGGACAAGAGGCCCACCAAGACAGAAAGTAACTTGATGGTGGGATGAGGGTGTAGAAGCCACAGTTAAGGAGAAAAAAAGGCCTTTCTGGGAATGGAAGAAGGGTGGTAACAGGGAGGAGTACCTGGCTACCAAGCGTAGGGCTAGAAGAGAGGTATACAGGGCGAAGTCTGAGTCATAGAGACTTTTACTTGATAATCTAAACTGTGAGGAAAGGAAAAATACAATTTTTAGGGTGGCAAATCAGGTGAAGAGGGATAATCAGGACATTGTAGGTGAGCAGTGTGTGAAGAATGATGAAGGAAGGGTAGTGGTAAACAGTAGGGATATTAAAGATGCATGGAGAGAGCATTATAGCCAGTTGTTGAATGAGGAGTTTGATTGAGATAGGGAAGGTTTGGAGCCAGCAGATCCAGTGTTTGGCCCTTGGCCTTTGATTGGCATTGCTACTGTGAGTGAGGCAATAGGCAGGATGTGGGTGGGGAAGGCGGCAGGTGTGTCTGGGTTGACTGCTGAAATGTTGAAGGCCTCAAGAGATACTGGGGTGAGGTTAGTCACTGACCTGATAAATATGATTATATATGAGTGTGTTGTCCCAGATGATCGGCTGAAGAGTGTAATTGTAAATGTGTACAAAGGGAAGGGTGATGCCCTGGAAAGGGGAAATTACAGAGGTATAAAGCTCTTAGATCAGATAATGAAGTAATGGAGAGAGTTCTAGAAGGTATGATTAGAGAAAGAGTGAATATTGATGAGATGCAGTTTGGGTTTATTTGATGCCATATTCATTGTTCGACAGCTTCAGGAAAAATATATTGGAAAGAAAAGGGAATTGTATTTTGTTTTTGTTGATCTGGAAAAGGCCTTTGACAGAGTCCCTAGAGAGGTGGTGAAGTGGGCAATGAGAAAGCTAGGATTGGAAGGGTGGCTGGTTAGGGTGGTTATGGCCATGTACGTGGGTGCTCGCTCCCAGGTAAGAGTGAATAGAGTTTTGAGTGATGAGTTTTCCGTGAATGTTGGTGTGCATCAGGGGTCAGTTTTGAGTCCCTTGGTGTTTATCATGGTGCTTGAAGCCCTCTCATTGACTTCAGAGATGGACTCCCGTGGGAAATGTTGTATGCTGATGATTTGGTGTTCATTGCAGAGAATGAAAAGGAGGCGGAGAAAAGATTTAAGAAATGGAAAGATGGTATGGGGCACAAGGGCTTAAGGGTAAATGCAGATAAAACAAAATGATGATATCTAGGGTTGGTGGCAGTACAGTCAGAGGAGAGGGAGAGTGGCCATGTGCAGTTTGCCACAAAGGTGTAGGAAGAAATTCCATCCTGTGCAATGTTTGTGATAAATGGGTGCACAAGAGATGTAGTGGTATTAGAGATAGACTACGAGATAATGCTGATTTTATGTATGCGGTGTGTCGAGGAGAGCAGGTGGAGATTGTTAGGCGTGAAAGGATTGAACTTGCTGGTGAGTCTCTTGAGTGTGTGGAAGAATTTTGTTATTTGGGAGACGTTATGTGCCAGAGGTGGGGCTGGAGCTAGCTCGGTTGCTAGGGTGAGAAGTGATTGGAAGAAGTTCAGGGAGCTGTTGCCTCTCCTGACATTGAGAGGACTCTCCTTATGTCCTAAGGGGTCTTTGTATGCAGCATGTGTTAGTAGTGTGATGCTGTATGGTAGTGAGACCTGGGCAGTAAAGGAAGAGGATATTCGCAGGCTTAAACTTAAAGAAATGACAATGATTAGGTGGATGTACAGTGCATCCCTGCGTGCAAGGCCTGGGGGGGCTGGGTTTATGATGGAAGAGTTGAGAGGTAGGATGGGACTGGAGTGTATTGGTGTTGTGATGAGGAGAGATAGGCTGAGGTGGTTTGGACATGTGGAGAGGATGGGGGATGATAATTGGGTGCAGGTGAGAAGTGTTAATACTGGGGGAGGGGTAGACCAAGAAAGACATGGGATGAGGTCATTAAGTGTGACCTCAGGGTTAAGGGATTGAACAGGGTGACTGCCAAGGATCGAGCAGCATGGAGAGCCGCCATTAGGTGACTAAGGCCGACACATGCAAGCATGTTGGAGCCTTCAAAAACAATTACGATTACGCTCTCTCTCCATCTCAACAGACTTGAGTTGTGGCAGTAGTTCCGACCACACTTGTTGGTTCCGAGACAATTCGCCGTCAGATAATTCCTAGTCAAAACATGGACGATTCCCCTTCTGGACAATTGGACAATTCGCATCCTGAACGATTCTGCATTCTATATATAAATATTTTTTTTTCATTCATTATCCAATCCTATGTCGCCCCACAGAGGAGTGTAGGAGCCCGGGCCTAGGCAAGTTGGTCCTGACATTTAAGATGAGAGTGACCAGTCTCAGTCATCCCTGAATGGCATTATGTGAGCAATAAACCCCAATCATCCCATGGATATAAACCTTCACTGGATCAATCCGACTGAGAGCACCTCGGTTACCCACTGAACCTCCAGGTGCCATAATTTGGTTATATGGTTTCCCCCCAGCATAGTAAGTGGTTTCCTGGTGTACATTAAACATTTGGCTTGTCACTCAGTGTAGAGTCACCCACAGGCAGAAGGACGAGGAAAGAATGAAGGCAAGAAAGATAGAAGAGGGAGTGTAAAGTCACCCGTAGTCAGAAGGACAAGGAAAGAATGAAGGAAAGAAAGACAGAAGAGGATTGAAGGATGGAGGAGAGGAAAGGGCAAGCACCCAAGAGCAGCACTACATCGAGTGAGTGGATGGTGAGTGCCTTATTATTAATTAATCAATACTTTAATAACTATATTTCAGGGGGACCCATCAAAGTCTATGTTTTGTAGCGTAGGCTTTGGATATTATTTAGTAGTTGCACCTTTAGTCAATAATTAACTTGTTTCTTCCTCTCTCTAGTCCACCTTTGAATTATATTCTAGTGTCACCCATAGCTGTCGTCATTAATGACGGCGAATTGTCCCGAAACCCACTTGTTTAATGGTTGCCAACGTCATATTATTCCAGGCTTTTACGAAGAAATTTACGGCCTGTTGAATGTTATATTTTTTCCAGAATACAGCAACAGTAATTATGATCGAGGTTGCAGGTATGCCTGGTGGAGCAGGTGTCAGGTGGGGCTGGTGAGTCAGGTGGGGCAGTGGAGGTGGAGGGGACAGCGGTGGGTGAGTCAGGGGAGGTGGTGAGGGGAGGATCCTCCATCTCTTCCTTGCTGCTGCTTACATTTTCGGCAATTCCCTTCGCCTCTTCTTGTTTGTTTGTTTCATTCCTCATCTTGTTATGGACATTTTTGTAGTATAACAACTTGACATTTGTGAAATAACCATTATTCATGTGAATTCAAACGTTATTTTAGAAACGGGTGATGAGGGTTGCGGGTAGTGGAGAGGCAGGTGTCTCATTTGGGGTTCATACTGGAAAACACCGGTTTTGGGCAGTTTTTTCCTGCTGCCTCACGTCTTGTGGTTGTTACTTGCGTATTCTGGTTAGGAAAATATTAAAAATATAAAAAACGGGTCCTCGTGCACAAGGGGATTCGCGTACTCAGATCTCGCGTACTAGGGGGATATACTGTACAGTACAAAGCTGTTTGAGGGGCTGTGAATTTATGCTTGGAGAGTTATTTACTTTACATAATGGAATTAATGTAAGAGTACTAAGTATCCCATTTTTCTCTTCTGTCACCACACTGTATTATTGTTTCCTCTAAACTTTTTAGAGTTTCTGTGTAATTGTATTAAGTTCATTTATTGTGAGTTTAATACATTTCCAGTTCCATGGATATTTTCAATAAGATGCATTTGTATTGTTTGCATTATTAGTACATCATGCATATTTGTTCCTTAACATTTTTGTCAGTATCTCATGATGTCTCCATCGTACATTCTGTCACCACCTATTCTTAGGATAATGCAGATGCCATTCCTGTTCACTTTTCCATTGACCTGACTTGACTTCCTGTTGTCAGTGGCAGGATATATGGCTTTGTGCAAGTTTGTTGTTTGTCAGTGTTTGAGAAAGCCTGCTAGAGCAACATATCAATAAAGTTTTGTCCTCAAAAGGAATTTTCGTAGCCCAGGGTTATGATCTGAGTCCTGTTGAAGCATCTGATCTTCAGTCTGAGATATTGTTAAGAAGCAGGAATGCTAGCTGGTTGGTAATGGAAGGTACCCAGTACTTCTCGCATCTTCAGCTACGAGTCAGACTTGCCAGATAGCCTGCTGTTGCGAGTGGAGGTACTTTGTGAAGTTTTAATTTTCATTCTCTTTTTCTCTGTAATTTTTTATTTAGGTGTTTGTTAAATTATGTAATTTGATTTCACTTTCTTTGATAAAGCATTTAGAGTACTACATATTGTAAGAATGCCCTAGAATAGAGAATTGTTGTTGCTAGAGTATACTAGAACATTCAAATGTTGATCGGGGTTATAAAAGGATGGAGAAGAGAATAGAGCAGTGTCAGAAGTGTTAATGAACAGTACAGATCCCTCAAGAACAACCACTTGAGAGTTATTGATTCAATGTGTGGATGGAGAAGGTCCCCCCACCCCTCCAGCCATCAAGTAACTTGGTGGTGGGATGAAGGTGTAAAAGCTGCAGTTAAGGAGAAAAGAAGCCTTTTCCAGAAGTGGAGAAAGGGTGGTAACAAAGAGGAATACTTGGCTGCCAAGTGTAGAGCTAGAAGAGAGGTTTACAGGGCAAAGTCTGAATCTCAGAATCTTTTATGTGATTGCCTAAATAGTGGGGAAAGGAGGAATATGATATTTAAGGTGACAGATCAGATGAAAAGGGAGAATAGCAATATCACAGGTGAGCAGTGTGTGAAGAATGATGAAGGAAAGGTAGTAGTGAACAGTGAAGATAATAAAAATGCCTGGAGAGAGCACTACAGCCAGTTATTGAATGAGGAGTTTGACTGAGACAGGGAAGGTTTGGAACTAGCAGATCCAGTGTTCGACCCTGTGCAATTGATTGATGCAGCTACTGTGAGCAGGGCAGTAGGTAGGATGGGATTGAGATGTGGCCAGTTAGGGTGGTTATGGCCATGTATGTGGGTGCTTGCACCCAGTAAGGGTGAATGGAGTTTTGAGTGAGGAGTTTTCCATTACTGTTGGTCTACATCAGGGGTCAGTCTTGAGCCCCTTGTTTACACGAAGGTCGTCCATGGCTCAGCAGTAACATGCACATTTAATGTGTTAGAGGCACGGGTTCAAGCCCCACACCAGGCAGTTAATTTGATGCTAACTAGCTCATGCTAGTCCTCGTTTTTCACCACAGCTTTACCTCTGGCGGGCCCACAGGCCTGGTCCTCCTACGGGAGGTAAATCTTCGCAGCAACAACAACAACAACAACCTTGTTTATTATGGTGTTTGAAGCCCTCTAAAGTGACCTCAGAAATAGACTCCCATGGGAGATGTCGTATGCTGATGATTTGGTGTTGATTGCAGCAAATGAAAAGGAGGCGGAGGAAAGATTTAGGGAATGGAGAGATGGTATGGGGGTCAAGGGATTAAGAGTAAATACAAATAAAATAAAAGTGATGGTATCTAGGGCTGGGGGCAGCACTGTCAAAGAAGAGGGGAAGTGGCCAGGTGCAATAGGAGCATTCGCAGTAAGGAGTGGTTACTAGATACCAACAGAATGTTTAATTTTTTATTTTCCATACAATGCATAATTCATACATACGGGTGTTTCTTCATGAAAATAAAATGTACAAATTTTTCTCATTCATTTAAGGTGTGTTTGGTGCCTAATAATGAGGTTACAAAATACTTTGTGATGTTCATAATTTTGTGGTGTTGGTTATATACGTCAAAGGATGAAGATTTATCGGTTTTTACACACATGGACGGATACTTAGTTATTTATACTATTATTCAGATACTCCCAGTGGTCACCAGCAAAGGTAGTAAAAGAAAAAAATAAGATTTTCGTCAGACACTGTGCTTCCTACAGACAGAAGATTGCGGGTGGCAAAGGGACAAACTCGGGAAAGAATCTATGATTTATCTCTCAGCTCATGTATGCTGAAACATTTCACTGCCTGAGAAGAAAAATAATAGTTAATATATGTCTAAAGTATTATTACTTACAGATTATATGCGTGAAACTGCTTATATTTCACCAATACCAATCATTATAACCATTGCTAGAATCTGTTATGTACTCTTATGAGGTAAATAACGATCAGTATGACTGAGTATCTATATTAATATTCGTCTTTATATGAAATAACACCATTTTAAAGTCATGGGTATTGCTGTCATGTTAAATTAACAGGTTTATCTTTTTTTTTTTTTATGCAAGCAAGAAGGAACCAAAGGCCACAGGCCTGCATACTGTTCCTTCCAAGAAAAAGTAAAAACAATACAAAAGAGAGCCAAATTCAAGATCCATTCAATTCGAGATGCCTGGACACACTGCGTTTGAAAGACTGGAGATCATAGGAAGTAGGAAATACAGACAGAGGAAGACAGTTCCAGAGTTGACCAGTTGCATACATGAAGGACTGGGAGTAACGGTTAACTCTTGCATTAGAGAGTTGGACAGAAAAGGGATGAGAGTTTGTTGCTAGACGGGTACTACGTGCCCGTCATAGAGGTGGAGGGATGCAAGCAGACAGTTCAGAGGAACAGTGACCATTGAAGTAGCGATAGAAGAGAGATAAAGATGCAACAGTGCGGCGAAGAGACAAAGGTTGAAGGGAATCAGTAAGAGGAGGAGAGTTAATGAGACGAAAAGCCTTTGACTCCACCCTATTGAGAAGAGCTGCATGTGGGGAGCCTCCCCACACATGAGAGTTGTACTCCATACACGGGCGAATAAAACCCGTGTACAAGGTCAACAACTGTTCAGGGGTAAAGAAAGTTCGGAATCGGCTTAGCACACCTAATCTCTTGGAAGCAGATTTCACAAGAGATGTAATATGTTCTTTCCAAGACAAATCCCGAGAGAATGAAACCCCAAGCATGTTCAAGGATGCTGCAGGACATAACTGTTCATTATTAAACATTAGTGGGTAATCCTGAGTAAGATTTTGTCGGGTTGATAAGTGTAAGAACTGAGTTTTTGATGCATTAAAAATAACAAGATTATTTTTACCCCAATTAGAGATACGAGCCAAGTCAGACATTAGGTGTTCCATAGCCTCATCCCTTTTTTGTTGAAGTAACTGCTGAGATGGACGTTGCAGGAACCGAATGGAAAGGTGAAGGGTGGAATCATCAGCATATGAGTGGATAGGGTTAGATGTACAGCTTAGAAGGTCATTGATGAATAAAAGGAAGAGAGTAGGTGATAAGACAGAGCCCTGAGGAACACCACTGTTGATAGGTCTAGGAGAGGAACGATGGCTGTCTACAACAGCAGCTATAGAACGACCAGAAAGGAAGCTAGAGATGAAGGCACAGATAGAAGGATAGAAACCGTAGGAGGGCAGTTTGGAAATTAAAGATTTATGCCAGACTCGATCGAAAGCCTTTGAGATGTCAAGTGCAATGACAAAGCTTTCGCCAAAGTCCCGAAGGGAGGATGACCAAGAGCACCACTGTTGATAGGTCTAGGAGAGGAACGATGGCCGTCTACAACAGCAGCTATAGAACGACCAGAAAGGAAGCTAGAGGTGAAGGCACAGATAGAAGGATAGAAACCGTAGGAGGGCAGTTTGGAAATTAAAGATTTATGCCAGACTCGATCGAAAGCCTTTGAGATGTCAAGTGCAATGACAAAGCTTTCGCCAAAGTTCCGAAAGGAGGATGACCAAGAGTCTGAAAGGTAGGTGAGAAGATCGCCAGTGGAGCGTCCCTGACGGAACCCATACTGACGATCAGAAAGAAGGTTGTGACAGGAAAGATGCTTTAAAATTTTTCTGTTAAGAATTGACTCGAAAACTTTTGAGACACAGGATGTTAAAGCAATTGGACGATAGTTAGAGGGTTGGGAATGGTCACCCTTCTTTGGGACTGGCTGAATGAGAGCAAATTTCCAGCAAGAAGGAAAGGTACAAGTTGAGAGACAAAGGCGAAAGAGTTTACCTAGGCAGGGTGTAAGCACAAAAACACAGTTTTTGAGGACAACAGGAGGGACTCCATCAGGACAATATGCCTTTTTAGTATTGAGACCAGTGATGGCAGAAAACACATCAGCTGAAGAAATTTTAATGTCAGTCAAGAGGAAGTCAGAGGGGGGAAGTGATGGAGGAATAGCACCGGAATCGTCTAAGGTGGAATTGGAGGAGAAAGTCTGAGCGAAGAGATCTGCTTTATCAGTAGAAGAAATAGCTACAGAGCCATCAGAGTAGAAAAGAGGAGGGAAGGATGATGAGGTAA
>JAGKTI010031212.1:0-12195 GCA_018397915.1 Birgus latro
GTTAGTTGTTTTTACGGGGTGGAGCACTAACCCACCACCAACCCTTTTAGTTGCCTCTTACGACAAGCAGGGATACTGGGGGAGAATTCTTGAAAACCCTCCTACCCCCAGGGACACAAAGCATGAAATAAATGAAATGAAACTGAATCAGAGAATGAGGATTTAGAGGTGAGTATGGAAAATATTTGGTAGTTAACAGTGTACAGTACTTACATGTCCGTGGTCACTGTTACGAAGATTACCCCACCTCTAAGGCTCTGATAGTGGTGAAAATGCTCTTGAAGCACATACAGTAATCCAATGTTGTGCTGCAATTAATCCTTTGCACTGTGAATTATAATTGTTTAAACAAAAATTAGGACGAGGGCCAACCATTCCGGACAATTTTTTACCCACAAGGGGGGGGGGGAGAACATTTTTGGATTCAGAAGACCCGAGCCCAAAATATCCGGGTATTGGGGTGTCCGGATATTGGGCGTCCGGGTCTTAAAGGGATTACTGTACATATAAAAGACAGACAGTAACACTGGAAATGAAAGCTATCTAAATATGTATGTGGATGATGCAAAAATTCAAAGAAAAATTACTAACAGTTTCTTGCAAAGAGCTGCAAGGGGAATTAAATAAGTTTCATGAACGGAGCAATAAATGGCAAATGGAATTCAATGTGGACAAGTGTTATGTAATTAAATTTGGTAAAAGTGAGAAGAGACCAGACTGGAATTATAAGTTAGGAAGATCAACCCTACACATCAGAAAGAGAGAAGGACCTACGAGTAATTATCAGTAACAGACTATCTCCAGATGACCATATCTGTGAGAAGGTATATAACATGTATACATTGCTTGCTAATATGAGAATATCACTAACATATAAATGAAGACATGTTGAGAAAGATAACATCATTCATCAGACCAACCTCGGAATATGCATCAGCAGTATGAAATCCTCATCTCAAAAAATGCATAGATAAGACTGTCAAATTACAATGGGCAGCTATAAGATAGATACCAAGCTTAAGGGATCTAAGCTACGAAGGAAGATTTGAAAAACTGAATCTACCAACACTACAGAAGGAAAAGAGGACACATGATTATATTACATAAATGCATCTCAGGGGAAGAGAAAATTGACATAAATAAATATGTAACCTATGGGGAGGCATCAGCAAGAGGACACTGCAAAAAAGTACATAAAAAGAGAGGCAATAAAGATGTAAGGAAATTCAGTTTTCCAAACAGGGCAACTGATCAGTGGAGTGGACTACTGAATGAAGTAGTGTGTTCCAAAACTTTTCACAAATTTAAAGATATGTATGATAAAAATGGTTTAATGCACGGGAAAGTACGAGCTTGACTCATTCCTGTAAAGATACAATTAGGTAAGAACACACACACACAAACACAAAGTGGACAATGCCAACAACCTCATTCTAGCAAAGTAAATTGGGTTAACACATTAAAATTGGTTTGTTGATTTGGTGGTGGTGGTGGTGGTGGTGGTGGTGGTGGTGTTGGTGGGGTGCGTGTGGGGGGTGGGGGTGGGTGGGGGGGGGGTGGTGGTGGTGATGGTGGTGGGGGTGGGGGGGGGGACATAGCAGAAAATGCTGCTTACATACAGTAATCTCTCAACTGTCATAACAATATCCAACCCAACACACTATCTGATGCTTTTTGCTTGGCTGTACTGATACAATACTGTATCTGGCAAATTAGGCAATATCCGGGTCAGAAACAAGAAGCAATTGGTGGTACTATGGATTTTTCAGCAGTGATGTGTATCACCCGGCTCAGACATGGGACCTCATTGGCGTGCAGACAGACCCTGCAACACAACAGCCAATCACAATGTGTTGTGTGAGTGGCCCACCCAACACACCAAGCCCACAGTCGCTCTCATTCTCTCCCATGGACACCGTGTAGTGAAGACGTATCTGTGCTCTGTGCATTTGTGATCCATGCGGTGGCCATTCACCACTGGACCACATGGGACTAAGTACACTGTCCTGCATAGTGAACTATTCTACCCTCCATCAATCTCAACACCAGGTGAGTACAGTATGATTATGATTATACTACAATAGTCCCCCCTTATCTGCAGAGGATATGTTCCAAGACCCCCAGTGGATACCTGAAACCCGTGGATAGTACGGAACAGTATATACAGCAATCACTCGATTATCCAGACACCCTGTATCCGAGCATTGGGCCCTGGCTCAATTATATCTGTATCCAGATTTATTTGCCCATATCCAAACACAAAATTTCCGACATCGCCAGTCAGGTAGCCTACAAATTCAAAAAATCTGTTTGGCAGCTGGCCAGCCTCTCTGGCCAAGTGCGGGTAATAGTCCCTAACCTCCCTAACCCACAAGCCGAGTAAATATGGACAACCGCCTCCTCACTGATTGGTCAAAGTCTCCCAGCCGCCTGGATCACTCTGACGTTACCAGCCACATGCAATTAATACAGACCCTAACCTGGAAGCTCAGCAAATATGGCTGTCCGCCTCCTCACTGAACGGTCAAAGTCCCCCAGCTGCCCAGATCACTCAGACGCTCCCAGGTAAAAGTGGTTGTCCACCTCCCTACCGAATAGTCAAAGTCACCTGGCCAGCCAGATTACTCAGACACTCCCTGAGGCCATGATGAACAGGGCTCCAGTGTTGCTCATTTGCCTGGCCAAGTGGAATTGACCCTTGCACTAACAGGTCAGTTTGGCACTTTTAACTTGTGTACTCAAAGCCTATGTGGGTAGAGAAAAGACAGCACAGCATTCTCATGGCAGTACTGCACTTCAGTTCCTGCCTTTCTCTCATGAGTGTGGACGTGTCTGTAACCATAGCTGCTTCCACTCTTGCCTTCGGTGGTTCCCTACCTTCTTCAGGCCTTGATTTTCCTCTTTGGCATTCTTTTGAAGTGATGATGGCCTCACCACAACCCGCGAGGCGAAAGGGGAAGGTTTTGACTCTGGAGGAGTGTGAGATATTGTGCATGGCTGACACGGGGTGGATCACTTAACGCATTCCACAGGAATGTGATCTGGCCCATTCAACCTTGTTTGATATCAAGGTATCATGGCCTAAACAACATTGACTACGGTAATGCCACTCAGAAGGGCAACAGGAAGGTGGTATCTCAGCCCTGCCACATTCCCATTAACCAGTTGACTTTGGTTTGGTTCACCAACAATGGGTTGCCAGCATGCTTGTACATGGGACTGAGCTGAAGGTGGCAGCCAAGAAGTTTGCATGCCTAAACAACGTGCACGAATTCAAGGCATTTGAAGGTTGGTTCTTCTGGTTCAAACTTCGACATAGACTTACTGGCTGTAAGACACATGGCAAGGGTGTGGACATGACAGCTGAGGATGTCGAGCCGCTTCGCCAGAAAGCGCAGCACCTGATCAAGAATGAGGGCCTTGCTCTCAGTCAATTGTACAATGCTGACAAAACTGGCCTCTTCTAACGATCCTTACCCACCAACACCCTGGCAGAAGAGAGAGAGACGACTGTGCCTGGTCAGAAGTTGTCCAAATGGTGTGTCTCAGTCTTGTGCTATGCCAATGCTAACAGGATGCACCGTCCCAAGCCTGTTATTGTTGAGCAAACAAAACAGCCACACTGTCTCCATGGATTGATGGATAGCCTGCCTGCTGTATGAGACATTCTCTGGAGGCCTGGATTACCAGTAAGGTCTTCAGAGAGATTGGTTCCACAGACACTTTGTCAAGGAGGTTATCCGTTATCAAAGAGAGGAACTTGGCATCCCTCATGACCAGGTGAAGGCTCACCTAATCCTTGACAATGCCCCAGAGCATCCATCTGAGAAGGATTTAATTGTTGATGATGGCTGAATTAAGTGCATGTTTCTGCCACCTAATATGATTGCTCTCATCCAACCAATGGACCAAGGTGTTATCATGGCAGTGAAGAGACTGTGCCATTGGAGGTTCTTGGACAAGGTGATGGTGGTGCTAGAGGACGAGCAAAGGGCTGACACACTTGGGGAGCAAACCTTGGAAAATCTTCGCCGTTACAACATCAAGTCTGCAATGTTCAACTGGGGGAATGCTTGAAAGGAAGTCTTCGTCAAAACCCTCGAAAGTGGTTGGTTTCGTCTCCTTCAAGCATACGAGGCCATGCACAACTCTGAGGGATGTGACGTGGATGATTTCCACCTTCATCTATGTAGTACGGCAGGCGAAGATATGAACATCGACAATTTGAGGGGGTGGTTGGACGACGACAGCGGAGATCCTGGTTATCAGACGTTGTCTGATGAGATCGCCGCTGCTGTCTGTGTGGGGCAGACAGAGGACAGCAACGAGGAGCTTGACTCTGAGCACCCCGCCACTCCATCGTCTTAGTGTGCTACGTGCCAACATTGAGCAGGTGCTCGAATATGCCAAGCACCCACACTGCAACAGGGAGTTGGTGCCACTGAAGCTGGCAATGGATCTGCAGGCCATCAGGGATGCTGTCATCCTCTGTCAGGATTGTTGCACTTATCATCAGACCAAGACTGACTCCTTCAAGCCTGCCACCCCCACCTGTGCAAACTCGTTCTCCCCACCACCACCACTTTTTCCCTAGTCTTCACACTCAGACCCACAACTGAGCATATCAACAGCCGTTGAGTCACCGTTAGACGTGACCTTGAGGCTGTCTTCTGAGTCTCCTGAGGTGGGCAGGCCTCCATCACCTAACCACACATCCCCACTCACTGTCCAGCTCCAGCGGATGGAGGAGGAGGAGGAAATGTTTGACATTTGTCGAACACCAGCCTGTCTGCCATTCACTGGGTGGCAAGGCGGTGGCTCAATCGGTAGAGAGGTGGCTTGCAGTCCCGACAGACCCAGGTTCGAATCTTCACTGGAGCAGGGAACAGTTTAAGGATTTGAATCTCATTAAATCAGGCTTTACTGATCTACCAGAAGACCCGCCGACATGTCGTAAAAATACCCCCGCTAATACCAATATACCAGTCCTGTATGAGACAGCCCTAGCATGTATTCAATATGGACGGTGGGTGTTAGCGCCGAAGTGGTAACATGTATAGGTGTTGGTATGTAGGAGGACTGCTGGGCCTTGATAGCAGGCTGTGAAGCCTATGCCCAGAGTCGGACACATAAAAAAAAAAAAAAAGTACTGTACTGTGAATTTTTTCTATTTCTTTTGTTTATGCATTGTTTTCTTAGTGTCTAGCATTAATATATTGGATATTCCTATGTTTAAAGGAGGAAGGAACCAAGGGCCATGGGCCTGCATACTGTTCCTTCTAAGAAAAAGCAAAAACAATACAAAAGAGAGCCAAATATGTGTGTTTTGATGTCTAAATACTGTACTGTACAGTAGATAAAAGACCAAAGAACATTGCCACAATTAGGTGGGGTACTGTACATACAGGTTGGGTATGGGTAGGGTATTAGTAGGTAGGATATTGCTCCATATCCAGATGTACCGATGGCTCTATTGCATCAAATAATCGTGGAACTGTTTACACTCCGAATTGCCAGCATCACTAAGTTACTCTTGCACTTTGGGGCTGTTATTAAGTAAAATAGGGGTTACTAACACAAGCACTAAAATACTGTGACAGTCAATCTGATAACTGAGATGGCTACCACGTGACTAATGTATGGGTAGCGTATACAGCATGGATACACTGGACAAAGGCATGATTCACGTCCCGTCCCGAGTGGGATGGAGTGAGACGGCGCAAGATTTCATCACATTACTCAGAATGAGACGCAGTTTAAAACTTATGAATTGTTTATTTCTGGAATTTTCACTCAGTCAGACCACGGGTACTGGTACTGAAACAGTGGACAGCGGTTCCATAGATACATGGGGACCACTATATGTACTGTATTATTGTGTATTATACGTACCATATCAATACTGTACTGTATTTTATGCTTAATTTTAATCTTTTACTCATGGGTAATATTGTTGGAAAGTCTTAGGATAAAGGGTTGAGATGGATAGCTTTGGCCTCAATGCTGAATGGATAGCCGTTTGGGGTACCAATGCAACATCCAGCGTTTCACATTATTCAGCTTGGGGGTTGACTGAATTACACTGGATAACTGAGAGAGTCCTGTACTTGCAAAGTAAATTACAAATGGTTCACTGATTTGGCAGTCTTAAAAAAAAAAAAAAAAAAAAAGGCTGACAACCCAATACTAGCAAAGTAAAAAGGGTTGACATATTAAAAACAGTTCACTGATTTGGCAGAGAGTAACAGCCAGTCAGAAGCTTTAGTTTAAAGGGATTTTCTTTTGCTTCCTGGGGGATGTAAGGAAATGACAGGTGAGTAAAGCCAAGCAAAAGAGCTGACAATTCTTTTACTTCATTATCAGTATGTACCTGTCATTTTGGGAATTATAAGAAAGGAAACTGATAAGAGATACTAACAAAATTTTTCCAGTTCATGAAAAACAAAGGAGAGCAAGGGATGGGAAAACATAGTAACGTACTGTCCAGTTCACTAACTCTACTTGAATCAGAAAATAATAATCCTCCAGTCGGTTACAGAAAGCTGTAAGGAAATTAGTTTTTGAAAAAAGGAATGAATTATGAAGAGCTGTATTCAGCTCAATTCATGCAAGACATGATGGCATACAGTAATGTATACAGTATAGCAAAATTATATTCGTTTTTAATATGACTGCCATATACAGTATAGCAAAATTACATTCGTTTTTAATATGACTGCCATACATACAGTATAGCAAAATTACATTCGTTTTTAATATGATTGCCATATATATGCATATATTTTCTACTGAAGTACAGTAACCTACTTTGCAAGATGGAAGTTGAATCAGTCACTTTGGAGGGAAAGAATTTTGTAACACTAATGAGTGTATACCATATTTACACTAACCTTCACTTGGTCAAATACTTTCACTGCAACTGTAAGAAATGTCAGTACTGTTCTGCACTGTATATTAATACAGGTGTCCCTCAAAATCTGCTACATGAAGACTATGAGGGTAATTTCTACAAGAGAAAAACTGCAGGTACCCTCTTCTAGGGAATTTTGTATTCTCTGGAAATTACAGAATGGCTTTTCATTTAACCCAAAGTGTCCTGTCGACGTACAGGTACGTTGCAACATTTTGTCACGGTGACACCCATTGACGTACCCGTACGTTATGCAATTGCAAGGTCAGTCATTTGACCATTTTTCAAGTTTCACGGGTGATTTTTGGTAGGCATATGTGGGAGACCTTCCTCATCTGCTGTCAAGTGGGGATACTGCCTGGCCCCACCTGACCCCCCTCCCCCCCACACTCGGCAATTCACCTGTTAGCAGTGACCTGGCCAGTAAAGGCATGTCGCGCCACGATCTCTCCAATGATGAAATCCACCATGAAAGTGATTCCTGAAGTGGAGGACAAAGAAATAAAGAAGCTAGAGGAAAAAAAACAAACAGAAGTAATGAGGTGGCTCAGTGGGTTAGAGCGCTCCGCTCTGGCCGTAGGGTCGGAGGATCGAATCCACCCAAGGGTCATTGGTAGACATCAGGAAGGGCATCCGGTCATAAAATGCTACACGCTCCAATTCCAAAAAGGCCGACGCATGCAAGCATGTTGCAGCCTTCAAAAAACGAAAAAAACGAAGATGCCATATGTGGATGAGTTTGGTGACTGAACAATGTTTTTATTGCCCATATTACTGTGTGAAAACCAATATAGTTTTGTACTACACATAAATTCGTACCAAATAAATATACAAATAAGTAATTTAGTGGCCTGAATTAGTTAACCCTTCCATAGTTCGTCTTCTATGAAGCCAGGTACCCTGAGAGAGAATGAAAAGCTAAGGCTGAATATCACCTGTAGCAACATTTATATGCTCAGGGGGGAGATTTCTCTATGAATTTTCGATGTTTCTCACCAAAAGCGGAGGTTTGAGCAAAAAAAAAAAATAAAATCCAAAATCGCTCGGGACTGGGGGATATTGGAGGTGGGAAATCGGTCGGAACGTGACGGGTTAACAAGCAATGAAAAACTGAAAATGCTGGTCCAGCAAAAGAGTTATCAAAAGACAACATATTCAGCACTGATTATGGTTATAGCCCCTACTCAATAGTATATTCAGATGATGATGTGTATAGGGAATGGGGCTGGCGTGCCAGCAGGTATGGGCTGCCCTGCTTCTAAAAAGCAGATTCCTATCGAGCCATACTGTTAAATTGTAATGGGGTAGCCAACCTGGTGAGTAAACCAGGTGAGTAAACATTCATAGACCTATTGTAAGTTGCACCAAAAGCTGTGTTCAGTTACAGTATGTTAATCAATGTACCCCGGATGAAGTATCCAGTACCTTAAAGCTCTTGAAAAGATCAGGAATGTCATGCCATATTTCACCGCTGGTAATTTAATTTTTGGCAGATAAGGGAACTTTATGCAGTACAGAGTACTGAAGGGAGTCCCCAATAATGTTCCATCATTTCTTAGTAAAAGGTTACTGTTACCATCAGTGAAATACAAATGAAAGAAAGCGCAAAGTGCAGACAACTTACCATACTGAAAAGGCAAATATGTACAGTACCTGAAAAGCTGAACTTAATGAAATCTATACCAGCATGTCCAAGGGGCGGTGCAAAACTCCCGATAAAAATTGCCTGCAAGAATCTTTATACCATGTACAGTAAAAATGAGTCTTGGCAAACATTATTATTACTCTCGAGATTACTAATACATCTAATCTAACCCAGTTAAATTCTGACCTAGATATCTTTTCTATCACTAGACCTAACCAAACCAAATTCTGACCTAAACTAACATAAGCTGCCACGTACTAGGCCTAACTAAAGCAAACCAACACAATAATACATAAAAGCCCCAAACACTAACATCATTTCCGTCCCCCCTCCCCCAAAACAAAAACATCCTTGACTATGACAGGCCAAATTAAAAAAAAATATATGCCAAGTTCATTATCTGACGCTATGAAATAGGAAACGTTACCTGTACAAGTGAATATGCCTATATAAATGGCCCACCTGATGCCAGAATCTCTCTCTCCCATCCACCATATAGGCCTATTTATTTTTTAGCATTATCAATCACAACACCAGTCTCTCCAATCCTACCTGCACGCCTAGGAAATAAACTAACTGCAACACGTAACAAACAGCTGGAAATACGATAGCAGTTTGTGTACGTCTCCAGCACAAGCGAATTTCTTGCCCGACTAACCAGCACACTGTCTCTTCTCTTCACGCGGCCAGGCTAATCCTAAAGTCACTCACTCGTAAATACTGTGTGACTTAATCACAATGTTAATGTAAGCTGAACTACTCAATCATTACTTACCTTTTACTGAAGCTCCCTGCACTGAAGTATAATATGGCTCACAAAATCCATTCTTCTCTCCAACACAAGTCACACGTGAACTCTAATATGATGAGCTGGGAAGGAGGCTTGAAGTAAGATGAAATAGAATAAAAATAGCATCGCGTGGGGAAAAATATGTAATCGAGTCACCCAAATACTGTATCAAATTCTACTCACGTTGGTTTTGAAGGATCCAATCTTATTGTGATATCGCAGGCGTTATCTATTGAGTTTGAAGGATCACGTTTTTTGCGGGGGGCTATAAACATCATTCTATGTTTTAAGATAACGCTGTTAAATTTTCATTAATATTATTATTATTTTTTTATTTATTAGAGCATTTTCGAAGATCGATTTTCATACGCATCATACGACTGAAAAGGTGGTGGCAAGGTGCATACTTTTAAGCGGTAATTTCAAAACCTAAGGCAGTTCACTTCTAAGGGCAGAAACTGGTTATATAAGATTTACAGTGATAGAATATTGAGGTTGAAGTAAGGAAGACAGAATTTGCCAGTCCTGTAAAAAGTGAAACTTCAAGTTTCCAAGCATATTTCAGCATGTTTTCCCTTATTAGGATTTTCTGGACGTTCAGAGTGGCCAGGGAGGCAATGAACTTCTTTCCTGGAAAAGGAGAAGTTTGTACAACATGTGGAAATAATAATAATGGGAATGGCTAATTAAAAAAAAGGTTCAAGGCGACAATGCTGGCCCAGCTTTGACAATCCGGCATGTTTCCCCCCCGGCAGTTTCGCCCATCTTGGCAGGAGACAATATTTCATAAGTTCTCTCTTATTGCGTTTTCAAGTTTCAAAGCTTTTTATTTCTTTTAAATGTGGTGAGAAGCGCTTTAAAAAGGGTTTTGTTTACATGCGGACGCCATTTGTGATCAGTACCTTTTTACCTAAACCAAACCAAAATTTTCGTCACTCACCCCAACATTATTTATCGTGGTAAACATACACTTTACTGCAGCAGAAACACCTTACCAAATCAGTTTTTTTTTTTTCATGATAGTCTGTTATATTTTTCTTATATTTCTGAGGTGGTGAATAAATGTTCCTCGTTCAGTGTGTTTCTCCATTGTGTTTAGCTATGTTCTACTGTGTCAACTCGTTTGATTCGTCAGCGTAATGACGGAAGGGACTGTCGTAATAACCTAAGTGCTTAACTAAACCAAACCTAACCTAGCTTAACTGTACCTAATAATTTAACCTAGCATAACCCAACCTACAGTTGAAAAATTGGGAAACGAAATCCATTGGCGACAATATTTAACATTTAGCGTAAAAAAGGTCGAACAATATTATAGGTGATGGTTCTGCAATCTCGAGAGCACCTCTGTTAGTGATTTTCCCTATTTTAATGCAGTGAAATTGTCTCTTGCGTCGACAGGTTTTTAACGCCGCTACGCCAGATGAGCGTATTGGCAATGCTGGTGAGGCAGAAGCATTCCTTGCAGTGTACGCTCCGACTGAAGTGTGTGATCTTGAAGAGAATGAGCTGTTCTACGCCAATGCCAGAGTGCCAGACGTGATTCAGTTGTGTAACAGCACCCATCGCGAGGTACGCTTTTGGTTCAGGTTGACTCAGTGCTATTACTGGCACTGACAGGGAAGGCTTCGAGGAGTGTAAAGGTAGGCTACTCATGGCTCTGGAACCAGGGATCACAACCGTTCTTACTTTCTGGATTTCTCAAAGTCCCGTAAGTTGAGAACTGCCGGATTCTGTTCCAGTGGCCATACCTTCACTTGGTGTTTCAGTACCGGAAGGGTTTCAAGGGAGATTGATCACATCCTTGTTAGTATTCGCTAGAGGATCCTTCAGAACTGCATGGCATGGAGAAGTGCAGAGTTGTTTGCTGTTGATTACAGACGTGTTGTTGCTTCCTGCTGGGGAATGAAAATGTCAGGAAACGTGCAGTACGAATATATGTGGACTAATGAGGAGAGGAGGAAAGAACTGAGTGATGTGGTAGGGATGGGGTACTCCTGTGGGAGAGAGGAACGCCAGAAGGAACTAAAGGAATGCGGACAGAGAAGTTAGGAGCAGTGTGAAGTGCCTTTAGCCCGTCACGTCCCGACCGATTTCCAACCTTCAATACCCGCTAGTCCCGAGCATTTTTGGAAATTTTATTTTTTGGCTAAAACATCCGCTTTTGGTGGGAAAGAAAGGATTATGTACAAGAAAGTGGTTACCTGGATATCCCCAAGTGGTCAAAACAGGTGAACCCCCCCCCCCCCCGTGCAGGTATCGTACTGCCGAGTCTGGCTCGCACGTTTTCTATGGTAGGTAATTTTGGCAGAAACAAACACTAACACGTCTACATTTATTCACTTTGATCTAATAAACAATAAAAACAACAATGTAAGGGTTTTCAATAAGATATATAGGAAAAATAAGCATTGTTCCATTGTGCGAGCATTGCGAGTTTGGTCACTTTCGTAACATTGAGTCACTAAGTTTCTTGTTTCAGGATACATATCATTTTATTTACTTGCATATTAATGTTTCAATGACATTTTAGCATTTTTGACTTTATGTAAATGGTTTCAGCTGTTTACATTCATTACGATGATATTTAGCATAATGCTAGCGTATGCTGGTATACTCAGCGCACTCGCTATGACTCATCTTTCAACATACATAACATTTTTTTCTAGTTTCATATTATTCTTTCAATGCCATTATAACATTCTACAACCAATGTAAATGTTTTCACCTATTCACAATCCTTACGACGATATTTAGTGCACTGCTGTCGCATAATCACGTAGCTGGCACACTTGCTACCATACGTGTTGCGACTTAGAATATTTTTTTACACTTACATCATACATTTCA
>JAGKTI010031213.1:0-12195 GCA_018397915.1 Birgus latro
TCGAACAGACCCAGTCATCTCACATTTATAAACTGTTTTCCTTTGCATCTCCTTCCATTAATTTTATCCTTCTTTTACCTCTTCTCTTTCCTTTAAAACATCTTCTTTCACTATTTCGTCTCCCTAATACCCGCAGATCCTGTCATCCCATCACTATAGAATTCTCTACTGTGTCACCCTCTCTCCCTGTCTTTGTTCATTCTCCTTTCCCTACCCACCAAAAAGAAAGCCCTTCATTATTTTCACATCTCGAGACTCACTATTCCATCTTTCTCAGAATCCATATATAGTGCCTTACTTCCTTCCTCCCAAGCTATCAAAATTCCATTCGGTTTCCCTTTCTTTATCCCTCTTCCAAATACTCAGATTCTGACATCCTATCTCATAAGGAACTTTGCCCTTTTGGTTCTCCTTCATTTCCTTATTTCATTATATCTTTGCTCATTCTCTTATCTTTATTTTTTAAAAAGTCCCCTTTTATTTCCTCAATAAATATTCATCCTTCCCCATTTTTCCCATTTCCTAAACTCTCAGATCCACTCATTCCATCTCTCTCAAAATCCATCCATATTGACTTCTGATTTCAACCTTGTATTTCCACTCCCGTCTTCCGCCCTCCTTCCTTCCTTCCTTCATTCATTCATTCATTCTTTCTTTCTTTCTTTCTTTCTTTCTTTCCTTCCTTCCTTCCTTCCTTCCTTCCTTCCTTCCTTTCTTACCTTTTCCCTGCTCACCAGCCATCAAAATTCCATCAAGTCTCCCATATTGAAAAGCTTCCCCACGACAGCATCTGCTTCGACCTACCAAATGGACATTCCCGGTCTGGTTTGGGTTTGTCTGGGGGTAAAAAATGGATGGAGGAGGCTTGGGGAAGGGGCGAGTATGGAGGAAAGAGAAATTATAGGTAAGAGACAAGGGAATATTTTACAGGAAGAAGTCGATAATAGAAGACGGATATTTTATTACAAGAGATAACAAGAACAGAAGAATAATATATATGAAGAAGAAGCAGAAGTGATTATAACAGGAAGATGGAAAAAGGAATGATGGATGAAAGGAGACGACGATATTACTGCACGATAAAAAAAAAAGAAGATTGGTAGATGCAAGATGACGAAGGCCTTACTAGAAGAGAATATGAAACAAGGAAAGAAAGATGAAAGGAGATGGGAATATGACTGAAAAGATAAATAGGGAAAGATGAATGGCAAATACAGAAGAAACCAAGAAGTGGTGCCAAGGCACAGCAAACCCGTCCCCGGCAGTCATTTTAGTGCTGACGTATAAACACGACAGGATATCTAGTCAAAGATGTCACATATCAGATTTGGAGTAAATCGGGTGAAAATTGACGATTTTATGCCCATTTGAAATTTTAGACCCGACCCACTTGACATTGACCTCCCTACTGTTAACTGGGGAGGGGGGGGGCCCTTGATGTACTGAGGTATGTTATAGGATGCAGATTTGAAAGATGCACCTTTAGGTTTGGTGTCATGTAGATATGACTAATTTCAAAGGAGTTTTGGCATGAAAGCGATTTATTTTTACATTTTTTGGGCCTACAGCCTGGGCTTTGGCCTATTTTGGCCGAAAATTTTATCAGTTTATCAGAAGGTCATAGCCCATCATCCCTGTAATTTTAGTCAGATTCGCTCCGGTAGTTTTCGCGTAAAGTTGTTAGCAGACAGACAGACAACCAAACAAACAAACAGATATATAGACAAACCGAATGAAAACAATACTCGTCCCCGAGCCCCTCCGGGGCGGGGACGGGCAAAGAGAAATAATTTCAGCGATATCGAAGAGTGGATTCGAGAAATGGGAATGACAGAGAAAGGAGTAATATGACATGAAAGGAGATGGGGAAAATGGTTAAACGACGAATAGAAATATATAATGTCCATGTAATTTGCTTGCTATCCTTTGAACTTCAACATATTCTATCTCCTTTAAACGCCCTCAGTAGGACAAAGCCAGACGATTTTATTTGACTTAAGGGAGCCTGTTTGTGTTGAAGCCGTTAGAAGCAGTCAACATTAACGTCGTATGTGCTATGTGCTGTGATTCATGTACTTAATATGTTCTCGGCATTCCCAAACTTTGAAGATGTCTTTCAAATTGCTGGGGTTAAAGATAGTTCATTAATCCCTTCACTTCAGCAGGGGTTCTTTAGTGATTTAATCCCTTCACTTCGACGGGGGTTTTCTGAAGGCGATTGAAGTAATTTGACGTTCGAAAAAGCAAGTGGAAAAAAAAATATCTGATCCTCATTACTTCTACTTCAAGCTCTTCTCTTTCATGCTCAGGCGTCTGTAACTCTCTCAGCTAAATAAGATCGTCTGACTTTAGATGGAATATAATAAAAGAAAAGACGATACCATGAAATTTTCACTCGAACTCCCACGATGAACATTGCCGACTGACTGTATATAAGTCTCGAGATTAAAATAGTTCATAAAAAGGTCTCAGATATTGTAGCTCATTCTTATTTCCGATATTATTTGAAAATATTGCTCTTCTGGATAGAATCACTCAGGTTACTTACTCGCCTTCACCTCCTCTCTCCCTCACGTTTTCTACATTGTCAATTATCTCTCCCTCTTTCCCTCACATCCTCAGTATTGTCGCCTGTCTCGCCCTCGCCCTCGCCCTCTTTTAGCTTTCCCTCTCTCCTTCAACCTCTCTCCACTATTGCTTATCTCTTCCTCTCTCTATTTACAGTACATTATTTTTTATCCTACTATTTCATCTCTCCTTAAACTTACCTACACTCTTATTTTATCTCTCACCTTCACCTCCTTTCCCTTACCTCACCATACTGTACATTATCACTCGGTTCTCCCTCTCCTTCTCACCACCTTCATCTTCCCAGTGACCTTGAAAACCGGCCGCAGCTCTGTTATCAACTAACCTCTGAATACGTCGCATGTTTACCCTGTACCTTACTCGCCACACATCTCGTATACCATCTCTACACTCCTGAACAATGACAGTAACTATATGAGTATATACAGTAACTATCCAGTACTCTTCCATCCCTGCCAACGACGCATACCCTACCTGCACGTCCCTCCTCGGCTGCTGCCGGGAGCAAACTGGTCTGATCATTACAGTTGGGTCTGGGTGGGTCATCTTACGTACGAAGTATCTGCGCGTGCTCATACATCCCACGTCTAATATTGTGGGATGAAGTGATGCAGTAATTGCTTCACGCGCAATGTCTCATCTCAACACACACACACACACACACACACACACACACACTACAAGTCCGGAAGAACGTGAAGACGTAGGGAAATTACCACCTCCTATTTTCTTATCGTTAAAATATTCGAGTGGTAAAGTTTTCACACTTTTTCCGCTCTCCCACGTGCTTCATTAACGATGTAGGAAATAAGGTGACAACAAGCTGAGTCACTCAGAATAAATGTAGGGAGACAAAATTTCAAGATTTGAAATGGTTTTCCTTATTTTATTCGAAAGTGAGCAGGCATTTTTTATTAAAGAATTTTTAATCATTTCCACAAAAAAACTATCAGCTTTAACTGCACATCCCAAGCAGTAGTTTAGTCTGGATGTAAAACATAGTCGCTGCTGATGACATCCAGGGAAAGTTTTGGCCAAAGTTATCATTTTCATAAAAACTGTGGGTAAAACTGTGAGATAAGCTCGGGGTTCGGGCCGGTGACAGTTACCTGATGCCGTGGTTGAGAATTACCTCACTGCAAAAATGGATAAGTCGTGTCACGATCAGGACTGGTATGGCAATAAAGATGTTTGTCACTGACACAGAGATGGACGGCTAGGATTAGTGATATCCCTTTCAGCAAAGTTTATATCCCTTGTTTAATTCCAGCATCAAACAGAGATTAAATTTGTACCTTAGAATTAATGCCTACCGACAACACAAGGGCCATTATGGCTGACGCTCAACATTTTTTGAGTTCCATTATTCCTCAGGCTGCGGCTATTAACCGACGAATTTACAATCCACGTCCCTATTTCCTTTCTAGGTACGAACAGGTTGGTGCATAGAATACTTTGCCCAAAAGTCTCATGGACGGCCTTGTGTTCTCCCTAGAGGTGCAATTTCACACTCTTTGGATTGTGCAAATATTTTATCACAGAACTCTGAAGAGGAGTGGAGGGAAAAAAAAATCATTCACCGGGTATACAGTATATAAAACAACTTCGATTAAATCTACGGTCCCAGGCTACTAGATTTCCCCAAGGGGTGTACTACAAGCGGCTTCGGAAATTTCACTTCTCTCTCTCTCCCTCTCCGACTAAGCTAACTAGAAAGGGAAAGATGGAACAGGAAGAGTTTCTGGAAAAGGGAAAATAATGATGAAAAGAAAGGGAGGGCAGACAAGTGGTGTATTTAGAGACTGTGCGATAGGGTGAGATATGTCTGAAGGTAAGTCCATTCAAGCCAGGGGTTCCCAACATTTTAAGCACTGCGGCCCCCTTTGGTCATGAGTGTATTCATGATCCCCCCCACCCCACCCCACTGACGCCTAAACAACGATATTTTTATCTGTTCCATATGGATGCTTAAGTTCCTAGTTGGCAACACTACATGTGGTTGCTCGAAATGACGGTTGTGAAGTTTCCATATCAAAGTTTCTTATTGATACATACCTTTGGGAATTTCCTGTATGCATTTGAATGGCCTAGCCCTATGTTGAACTTTGATTACCCCATGCCCCCCCTGGCAATCTCAAGGGGGAGTGCGCCCCCCAGTTTGGGAAACGCTGATTTAAGCTGACGTTGCGGAATATTTTAACAAAATGTATGCTGAGAAACAAACATGTCTGTAGAGAAGGGAGTCGCAAGTTTGAAAATAATATAAGAGGCAGGAGCTTCAGGCCCTTTGTTTAATTCCTTGAGAGTGATGTGGGGTGGAAGGATGATTTCATGTGGTGCTGGGAGATGATACAGTGTGGTGTAATGTGTGAGAAGATTATTTGATGTGGTGTGGTGTGGTGTGGTGTGGTGTGGATTCTCTAAGGTCATTAAAGTATACGAGAATGAAATGGTCCGAAATCGTTAGTGAGAGACAGATGGACAGACTTATTCCAAGGGATTTTCCTGGATAAAAAAAGAAACCAAAAGTACCATATGTGCAGGAACGAGAACACGAGACTAGAGAACACTCAGATTCAAGTCTTAGGAAAAAACGAAAAAAAAAAGTGGAGAAATAACAAGTCTGTCGTCAAGTTAGGAGAATCGGCAGAATAAAAGGCAGAAAGCAGAAAGAAGCAGGAGAGGACTTTAGCAGCAGAGATGACCGCAGCTGCAGTAAATTCCTCTTATAATGGTTAGTAGAATTGGTGCGCTGCCGTAAACACTGCGGAGAAAGAGTAGAAATCTGGAGTAGTGGTGTGAAGGATAAAGAGCATAGACAAGAACAGAAAAAAAGATAGAAGTGAAAACACAGGAATGTGCACAAAGCCTAAGGTGAAAGAAGATGCGTTAAGAAAGAAGGAATGAGGGAAAACACCTAAATGAATAAGGAATGAAGTAAAGAATAACTAGACACACTGAATTCCTGTGACTCACTCCTATGGCCGTACTATAAAAACTAAACGCCAGTATTGACGGAAGTGAGCGTCTGACGTTCCTGTTTTTCGTACCATAAACAAATTGCTGTTCACGCCAGGCGATCGTCACCTGGTTATGGCATAAAATAGTACTGGAATGTGATAGGAGGATAAACGCCACAAGAGACCCCCCTTTCGTATAACAAGTTTAAATATTCATAAATACGATAACCGGTTTTTCCATTTATAAATCCTGAATAATTCAGGAATAAAATTTTCCTCAGCAGGCTAAAACATATGAGAAATCCAAGGCTGTTCATAAAATTTTACAAGACTAAACGTTTCGGTAACGAATACAAGTAAACAAAAACTTCCAGGGTGGCGTTTAATATCGGAGTTAGGATATTAGATTATGCTTCCTAGTTTATTTCAGACTACCTGTGTACTTTCTCAGTATATTTTTGAAACGGCAACTGTTTGAAAGTTTGTGTGTTAGCCAGCTCAGTGCTGTAGTTAGCACATTTGAGGGCAAGCCAGTAAGCTTCTGCCTCTGACCCAACAACAACCATGTGTGACAATGCTTGCCTATTAAAAATCATGGAATAAATGTAGTGTAAGAAGTGCATATACAATATTATATTACATGGCAGAAATTTCACATCAGAATTGGGTCAGCGTTGGTAAATGGTTTGTCAGGTTTGTATTTTTCACTGGCTTTAGTGTTTTCTTTTACAATTACAGAAATTGGTAGTAAAACAGAGACAAATTTTTCATCAGTACCAACAAGTATGTCCAGTCACTTAAGTTCTTTATTGAAAAATGTTTCGGTTTTTCACCAAAATAAACTGATGAGCTGATGTTAAGATAGGTAAGGTTAACAGATATGAATAAATTGGTTGGTTAGGATGCTAGCTGAAATACTTACCTGTTCCAGTCAAACACTCAGATTTGAGCATAGGTGTGTCGGCTTTAAAGCAAATTTTGTTAGTAAAGGCAAATTATGTCATGAAAAAAAAAAAATCCTGAGGCATCTTTCTATCCCAAGAGCTTTTCTTACTTGTAAACAGCTACATGCCTAAGGAAATGGCCTGTACCATGCATATATAATATAAAAAATAGTTAATTAGATAGAAATGACAGTTATTGTAATGGAGGAGTAGATGGATGTAGGAAAGGCAGGGAATATTGGTAAAGTTGGAAGGGTTATACAAAAGCATGAAAGGTGCAGGTAAGCAATGACTGACAAACAGGAAGTAATGAGATAAATATTTAGTGATGGAGACAAACATCAAGCATATGACCAGTTTAGGAGAAAGTTAGGAAAACAGAACAGTAAACAGTCTGAAAATGTATAAAACAGAACTGGATGAAAGTACTGTAGAAGTGGAATGATTTCTGGGAAAAAAGGAAAGCTTATCTAGCAGACTGGGACAGGGACTGGGAGAGAAAAAGAAGCACTGCACCATGTGACTTAGGAAATCATTTCATACTTCTTGAAGGGAAAGGTAATAAAGAACGTGAATACCAGAGTAGTATAATTACTGAGCTAAACTGGAAATTTACAAGTAATACCTGAAACAGGGAAGGCGACAATAATGTAGGGAAAATCTATAGGTAGATGTATAGAAACTGAATGAAGGACTGTTCCAGTACACACATCTGATAACATATATTTTCCAGTATGGTTTGCTGGTCATGGCTGGATGACAGGTGTGGAAAGAAACTGCTGAACAAGAATGGAGGAGTGTTACTGCATCCCTCTTGTGTTGGCGCTGCAATGAATGTCACCATTTATAAAGAGGTAAATTTGTCCCCATGCTAAAAATAATTCTCCAGTAACTCTGTATGTACATATTGCAATATAAATTTAGGAATATATGATGTACTGCTGCATGAGTAGAGGTGCACAAAGCCTAGATGAACTTCTTTATAATTCATGACTGGTGAGCTGGCCGGAAACAACGTGGAAATCTATGAATTATGCAATAATACATTCACTTTGCTCGTATAAATTCAAACCTGAATAATCTCAATAATAATTTCATGCAAATAACTACAAAAGGAGGATAAATCATAATTCAGTCTATGCAGTACACTATTTTGCTTGTAAATGCATCCTTTTTAATGCGTTCTACCATCATTTGTTACCAATTCTAGCGCAAATTTACTTATTTCCCACTTAATAATAACAGTTTAGAATGGGTTAGCGAAGTGTCTGTTTTATAAAACCGAAAAAACATTCAAAATTTGCGCGATTTTAGTGCTCATGCATCGTATTCTCGCCCAATCTAGCAACTGTCGTGGCATTCAGACGCCAGAACTGGGTTTCGCCAAGACTGACGGTCCAGATTTTTTATAGTAAGGATGACTGACGCTCAGGAACGTCTGACGACTGAACGTCGCCGTTGGGCCGCCTGAACTCTTAGTTTTTATAGTACGGCTCAAAGCCGAGTGAAATTGTCTGGCGTTAAGTGGGTTAAGTAGCAGAAATTCCCAATTATGAAATGGGCAATGGTAACAGAATTAGCACTCAATTACGAGTGAGTTAGACTCCGGAGAAACTCATAATTTTAAAAATCAAAGATAGGTAAAATGACAAGTAATCAAGGGAATGGAAGAATTACTCAAAAATAATGAGTTAATGATTTCTCTTTTTGAACTGGATGGGTTAGATACAGCCTTCATTAGCCCCTTCACGACGAGGATGGTGTCTTAAGCTGAATGCGGACACCCGACATCAGCCTAAACAAAGGGAAAAAGACATTCTCGTACTGAAGGGAATAATATATAAGAAGAAAAGAATCAGACAATTAACTTTTTTCTTGGTTTCTCTTCTGTTTCCAAAATTAAATTAGTGAAAATTTTCATTCTCTACGCCTTCCCCTTCGCTGCTCGTATCCACTTTTGTCGCGTTAATAAGGCAGGTGGAATGCGGAAATGAACATCAAGAGGTCTAAATGAAAAAAAAAAAGGAGGAAAGCGGAGACCTTATAGAATCGAAATGAGCACAGGTAGAAAGTAACAGGGAAAGTTTGGGGCGAATGAAATCAAGAGCGGAGTCAGCGTGTGCGACGCCGAGAAAAACAAGTGATGTTAAACCCACAAACTATTTACCATTTCCTGGACGCCTCATTCTGTGATGGATGTCATCAATTAAAAAAAAAGAAACTTCATTTGTTTCTGTCCCTATTCAGTGACGACCTCTCTTCTCACGACAAAGCACCTCCCTCCCATACACTTTCTAACTCTACGTAACTTGGTCTCTCTCTCCTCCTCACTTTCATATGCACTCCTAGTCAACCTCTCATCTATAATTAATCGCTCCACATGGCCGAACCCCCTGAATATAATCACCACATACATTAAAGTAATGGAATCGAAGAAAACTGTCGTAACAAATACTTATTCTTCCATTGTCTCGTGTTGTTTCCTTTTCACTATTACATTAATGGGCGTTTCATCTGCTAATCTTGTAACTTTTCTTCCTTACTATTTTCTCACGTCTTATCTCTTTTTCCCATCACCCACCCCACTTCACTCACACCTTTTTCTCGACCCTGCCTGATTCTGTAAAGGATTAAAACTCTAGGAGTGTGTAATTATGTCTGGCTGGAAGAGGAAGAGAGAGTGAGAAATACGTGGAGGTAAGAGCGATGGATAGACGAAAGTAAATGAATGGCGAGCAACAAAAGCAAATGAAAGGCAAGAAGAGAGAGAACGACAGACAGACAGACAGGAGAGAAGCTAAAGAAAAGACGCTAAGCAAGAATTTCATAGAAGAAAAACTGAGAAATATGTGAAGATTCCAATTTCGCTCTTCACTCCCCTGATCTGTTGGGTCCTCTGTCCAAAGACGTAAATAGGATTACGTGGATGGAGGCGGGTGGGGAGGAGGGGGAGGAGAGGAAAAAATGTAATTGGGACCACCGAAGTAGTTTTATCGTCTGGTTTTCTTCCTCGTATTTCTTCTCCACTTCACATAAACTTTTTTTTTTTTCCCTCTCCTGACGCCTGTTCCAGTATTGCTTGTTGTAAATTCCTCTTTTTGTTAATTTTCTTTCCACATCACCTTCATATGTTTCCCTTTTTTCTGATCTCCCTCGTCAACTTTATTCCTCGTTCCTCTCCATTCACTGCTATATTTTTCAAGCGTCTTCAGCCCGAGGAAGTCACTATTTCTTCCTTGGTCCTACCAGAAGATTTTGCATAACTTGGGAGAAGTTTCTACACTGGAGAGATCAAATGTTGCCTTCACTAACCCACTCACTACGAGGGTGCTCTTAGCTTTGAAAATATCCTCTGGTGGTAGAAACTATGATATTTAACAGACAGATCCGTTGTGAAGGGGTTAATGCCTTCCATACCTCAATACGTTATTCTCTTCTCATTCCTCTCGCTCCAATATTTATCAGTTCCACATTCCATCTCTACCTGGCCTGTCTAAGCCCCCTCCCTCAGTTTTCTTCTCTTGATCTAAATTACGCACTCTGTTAATTCTTCTAGACCGCCATTTGTTGTGAGTCCTGTATTTTTTTCCTAATAAGTTTTCTCTTGCGGTTATCCTCCGGCTCTCTTCTCACTTTCCTCTGTCTGTCCTCTCAGCTTCTCTCCACTTCCTCTTTATTGCTGTCAGGGCAGAGGAACACCACATTATCTCTCCTAACTATCACTGACAACCTGACAGCCCCCTCTCTCCCTTGCGTCTCCTTCTCCCTGTCTCTCTTACTTCTGACTCTCCATCTGTTTTCCCTCTCCCTCCCCACTTTCCTTAAATTGCTCTCAGGGTAGGGGAGCATGGTATTAACCCTCCTTATGCAGCCTGATAGCTCCCCTTTCCTCCCTTTCTGTGTTACCCTCCCTCGCTTTCTTACTTTCTTCCTCTAGTTGTTGCCCTTTCTACACTCTCTCCACTTCCTCTTTATTGCTGTCAGGGTAGAGACACATCACATTGTCCCTGCTGACTCATTCTGGCAGTTCTGCTCTCCTCTACCCCCCTCTCTAATTTTCTTTTCCCCTCTTATTGCTGTCAGGGTAGAGGAACATCCCATTATCCCTCCTGACTCAACCTGATAGCTCTCCTCTCTCCTCTGTCCCTCTAGCCCTCCTCCCCTGTCCTTTGTTCTCTTTCCTCCCAATACTCTCTCTCTATTTCCCCTTTACTGCTGTCAGGGTAAAGGAACATCACATTATCCCTCCTAACTACCACTGACACAACCTGACAGCTCTCCCCTCACCTGCCTCCCTGTCGCCCTCTTTCACCTGCGTCTCTCTCGCCTTTGTGTGACTATCTGTTTTTCCTTTTGCTAGCATGATTGTGTCATTTACCAGGAATCATGTTACCTAGTATTCCTGTACGTGTGTGTGTGTGTGTGTGTGTGTGTGTGTGTGTGTGTGTGTAGTTATATGAACGTACAGCACAGGTATTTATTTTTATTTTAAGTATGTGTGCATGTACTGACAACACTGGCATATACAGAACTGAATTTTTGAAAGTGTTCGTGTAGCTGTAAACAAGAGAGAGTAAATGAACTGAAGGACTGCTTATATACAAAGGTAGACTTCACAGTTTTTTTTTTTTTTTTTATCTAGCTGTGATTATCTGGAACATTACTGTGCTTGTGTGATTTTGAGAGGACCTCGTGTTGTACTTTATATGTACTTATGCTAGTGTGCCTGGAGCATTGCGTATACATGTGTGTGTGTGTGTGTAGATATGCGTGTGTTTTTGTATGTGTGTGTATGTCAGCGTGTAGGCCTGTCTAAGTCCATGGCTTTGTGTATACCTGTGTGTATGTATGTGTATATGCATAAGTAACATAACGTTGGGCTGTGTAGAAGTATGTAGGTCTTCGTTTACATGTGTAGCACTTCACTGTGTATGTACGAGTGTCTGCCACAATGAATGCAAAGTGTATTCATGGCCGAAGCAACAGAGGAAAAAGAAATGGGAGAGAGAAGAAAGGGAATGGGCTAAAAAAGTGAATGTTATGATACAGAACAAGAGAAGAGAAGAGACGAAGATGAAAAAAAGGAAAAGAGATGGGCGATGAGTAAGTGAAGGTGAAAAATACGGACTACCAGAGTAACCGAACGAGTTAGGAGAGAAAGAACATTACTTTATAAGTATAACAAAAATCCGTATGTTCCACCAGTGTTTATTTGTGTTCTCGATTGGCATCATGGGTGGTGGGGATGGGAATGGAAGTGAAGAAGAGGAAAATGAACAAGTGGAACAAAACGTGTAGAAGGAACGAAATGCGGAGTAGTGGCAAAACATAAATGGGATTTTTGTGGATAGGTAGATAGATACTGTAGATATAGATGATAGATTGACAGATAGATAAGTAGATAGGTAGGTATGTAGGCAGATAGACAGTAGGCTTATAAAGTTCGTAATGACGTTACGTAAGAAGATATTTAGAAATTAACAGTTTTGTAGCTAATTTTTTATTTACATAAAATCGTCTAGAGGCAGCCTGAATAGTAGACAAATTTGTAAAATACATCGATAGAGTTGACAGCGGACGTAAAATTCAAAGTCAGAGGCACATGAATTGAGCACAAGTTTTTCTTGTGTATGAGCATTATAACCTCTCTTCTATCACGGTCATTATCCTTATTAACATAATTATACAACATTGCTGTGTGC
>JAGKTI010031215.1:0-12194 GCA_018397915.1 Birgus latro
CCTTTTGAAGATAAGGGCCCTAGGCTAGACTATAGAAGTCCGGTGCATTAACCTATTAGCCTGTGGTAACTTTTTTTTTATTTTTTATACGCATAGATAATTGATAGGAGCGGAATTGGACGGTTTCCATTAACCTGTTATTTACTTGATGTCCCCCTTGGCTAAATGAAATCGTGTGAAGATTAGAAGATTTAATTTAAAAACGTGTTGTCAAATTGAAAGGGTTTTTAGGCTAGATGACAAGCGTTGGTAGAATTACGTAACCTCCCAAAATAGTCACGTCTTTGATCGAACGTGTGCAAGGGCGTTATAGTATTTTCGAGAACTATTCAGTTACCGTTTAGATAATTCAGTTTAGTCATATTAGCGCTTGAATAATACCCGCAAATTAGCCACTTTCTAAAATTTCTAAACAATAAAATGGGACAGTCTTTAGGATTCCATTCACATGTTGAAAGTTTGACATTGTTTTACTGAACAATTGAAATTCATTTATTGCGCCCAACTTTGAGGAAAGATCTTAGGTGATAGCTGGTACTAAGGTTAACCATTCAGTACCACTACTATACTAGTACTACTGTACTGCTACTATTACTATTACTACTATTATTACTACTGTACTACTACTACTACTACTACTACTACTATTACAGCTAAAACTACTACTGCTACAACAACAATTATTAATAGTTTATTATTGTCATTAATATTATTATTATTCCTGCTTGCACCTCGCTTGGTTTAAGAGAGTTTTAGAACTGCAAAGCTTAGATATAGCCGTAGTTATTCCCTTCACTACTAGAATAAAATAAATGAATAGTCTCCTGGTGGGAAGTTGCATAAAATGGAAGTGATCGTATTGTGGGGTTAACGGTTAGATTTTGCCCTGCTAGGCTTGTGTTGTATGTAATATTGGTAAGGTTTCATGTTAACATCATAATTGCCGTTCTGAGCAACAACAATCTGAACTTGGTACGTTTATCAGGTAGTATAAAGAAACGTAAGGATAATGTACCTTTATAATATCGGGGCATAATTTCAAAAGCAGGGCATATCTCACGAGAGTGTTTTCCTCATGCTTAATATATAAGCACATTCCCTAAATAATGTTGTTTGGTTTACTATGGTAAATTAAGTGCAAATGCTTAACTGATTAATTTTTGGTTAAAGCAAGGGCTTCAGCATCCTGCATGAATTTCAAAAAGGCGCGAAATTCATACCCGGAGCTCGTGCCGCGACCAATCACAGGGCTCGGTTCACCAGGGGGGAGATAGGGAGATTCCATGTGTGTGTGTGTGGGGGGGGTCGTATTACAAGTCTGACTATAGGATTCGTATTCCTCGTTACTTTGCATACCGCATCTCAACTTTCTCTTGTATGATAATATTATCGTTTTGATACGTAGGCTGCGTTGCTTCAGTAAATACACGAGGATGTTAGTATGTTTAGAATAAATCGCTGAGGAAGAAGTGTTAGGAAATTTGCCAAAGCTACTGGAAATGCAGCCTGAAGTCACCGTTGTAATCATCTGTGGTTTCTGGACAGTGAAGTAAGAAGAAATATATAGCAGGGCTCCCATGCACAGGAGTTGAGTAGTAAGTACCGGGTGAGTTCATAAAAGTTACCATATCTTGCAGTTCATTTGACACCAGAACTACTGTACGAAAATTTCCATTATTTTCACAAGGGGCGTAAATTTGTTGTCCCCATCTTGAGTGTTGTTCTAAAACGAGAAATAAACCATAGAATACGATGCTAGCCAAGAAGTTCTATGAAGCGGATGTTGAGTCATAGCACTTTCTTTTCTGACTTTGAGCTGCGGAAAATGGGCTGCAAAGAGAGAATGTTAGAAGATTGATGCTGGTCATAAAGTTCTCTGATGATGAACCGCAATATGGTTTATTGTCCTTGAGCAACGGGAAACATGTAAAATGGAAATATAGGTACCGTAGTGATAGGTTGTGTGAGCATTCTTTAACGGTTAGGATTGATTCTGTTACGCTTGACTGGCGTGTACAATTTGAATAATGTTCAACTGCAGAATTACGCAATTTTTGGGTAAAGCCCTTAAATCCGATGACTTTTTCGATATGCTTGCTGTCTTCGGCGGCTTGATTCAGGTTAAAAGAGAGGTTAGTTAGTGAACACTAAAGTGTATCCTCGTTTAGCTTTAGAAATGTCAGTAAGCAAGTGTATCCTCGTTTAGCTTTAGAAATATTAGTAAGCAAAATACATCATCGGACTGAAGGGATTAAAATTTGATAATTATAGCCTAACCAAGTAATATTAACTTAGAAAAAGTACTGGTAGAATATTGAATGCTACAAGGATTACACAATTGTATTCTGTCAGTCATGTGTCATTAAGGGTTTTGTTGCGTACGTATTTTTTTTTTTTTAGGTAACTTTAATCAATACTCGTATCGGCGAAGTTAGAACATTCTGGAAACACGGCTTTGTTAGCCGTTGCTGCAACGGTTGGCGTTCAATTCAAAGCGAGGTTACTCGTGCCGCTACCAATCAGGGCACCCGATTCATACCCTACACCCGAGGGCATGCCGGGACCAATCACTGGTCTTGTTGCATTCCGGGAATCCGTGCGCCGACCAATCACAGCGCGCGATGCATCCCTCTGGCCCGGGCGCGGGAACTTACCCCCTAAGCGTGCCATTCGTCTCCTTGTCATAATGGCGGGTGGTGTTGTGCGCTTTCTGTGGGTGAAGTAACCGGTTCTGTTCTTACCTGTTGTCCATTGGAACGGCCTCCAAGTTACCGCAACCTACGAAGGGAGGATGGATGCGACCCCAACCAACGAAAGAGATAAATGATACACGAAGAGGTAGATGATACACGAAGTACGATGGATGATAACCGCAACCCACGAAGGTAGGATGACTTGCGCTAAAGCAAATCTATCTCCACCGAAGGGAGGATGACTACAGCGCTAACGCAAATCTGCCTTTCCACCTAAGATGCTGCCTTCATGTTAGTATATGGTAAGCATAAGACTTATATTTCCATACCAGATTGTTGCTGAAATGTGTGTGAAATATCTAAGTGCAATGTACCTTCACTACGATGACATTTTATGTTGCTAGGGGATATTGCGATTTTTTTGTACTGACTCAAGTGGTTTACATCTGGCTTCTGATGTTGGTGCCTAATACCCGTTCATTTCAAGCTTGCAGTATCCTTGTGAGGCAATTATTTCACTTTTACTCCAACTCGGCTGAAAATTGCCGTCTTCATTTTTTTTTTTTCAAGGGGCAACCATTTCGTTTTTAAACCCCACCGCCATCTTGAATACTTATTAAAATATGCTAATCACGGTGGATGCATGTAGCAGTCTTTTTACTAAAGCTGCCAAACGTTAAATACTGTACTTTTAAAAATATCAAGTTAAAAAAAGGGTAAAATGTCATTGTTGTGAAGGTATTAAAAGGGAATATAGGTAAAGGTAAGTTTTAAGTATATTATATAGTATTTTTTTTTGTTAATGTTCCCGCCAAAAATAAAATTGGGGGCACGGTGGCTCAGAGGTAGAGCACCAAGCTCTGGGCCGGGGGGTTGCGAGTTCGAGCCGCGCCCGGGACTGCCGTGCCGGGAGGGGTAGCGCCCTCCTGTTACCTTGTGGGGCTATATGATCTCATTGTAAGGTCTAGCTCGGGGGATTCTTTAATCCCGCCAAAAACAAAATTACGAGATTTTACTCTGGAAGGCTAGGTTGAGTAAACTAATTTGCTGCGAAAATGCTGTAAAGTGTCTAAAAGTGTCTTAGATTTTTTTTTTTTTTTAAATCGATCTTGTAATTTTGTTTCTGGCAGAAGTTATAAAAAGTTGCTAGTTCTGCGTGAAGCAGTAAGTGGCCAATTAGTGTGAAGAAAAATTGGTTACATATTAAAGCCGCATTTTCGTGAGGCCTTTTTAGACAGTACCCGCGGGATTTTTTTTTTTTTTTTTTATGCATGGAAGAAGGAACCAAAGGCCACGGGCCTGCATACTGTTCATTCCAAGAAAAAACAAAAACAGTACAAAAGAGAGCCAAATTCAAGATCCGTTCAATTCGAGATGCCTGGACACACTGCGTTTGAAAGACTGGAGATCATAGGAAGTAGGAAATACAGACAGAGGAAGGCAGTTCCAGAGTTGACCAGTTGCATAAATGAAAGACTGGGAGTAACGGTTAACTCTTGCATTAGAGAGTTGGACAGAAAAGGGATGAGAGTTTGTTGCTAGACGGGTACTACGTGCCCGTCGTAGAGGTGGAGGGATGCAAGCAGACAGTTCAGAGGAACAGTGACTATAGTTATGTGTAGAAAGGTTTCCAGTTACGTTAGAACAGTTGCCAATTATGTCAAAAGAATATTAAGTTTCCGGTTACAAGTGAAGATCTTTCAGTTCTGTGAAGAGATTCCAGTTATGTGTGAAGAAAAAAGGTTCGAGTTATGTGTGAAGTTTTGCTGCGTGTGAAGAAAAAGGTTTCCCGTTACGTGCGAAAAATTGTGAAATGCAGTGAAAACCCTTATCTGCATCAACGAAGTGTATGCTTTTGAAATGATAGTTTGGCTATAGGCTATATATTCGTCAGTGTGGGAAGCTAGGGAAAAAATGTTCTGAAACAAGCGAGGCATGGCAATAGATAGGGTACCCTATGATTATAATCGCAAATATCGCCCTTGGTAATTGTTAGGAGTATGGAGAACTGCATCATTAGCTCAGATGTGCATCAGAGGTGCTCAATCAAAATTTGGTATTAAAATTTTTTACTTAGGCTTGTCAAATATCACTAATGCCTAGTGACTCAGTACCTCTAATTCCCATTTCCAGAATATGTGGAAGAGAGTAAGGATCAAGTGAAAAGTGTTTGGAAGTGCCAATATCTGCCCCATACCACATCTTCAGGATGTGGAATGACCCCTGAAGGGAGCATGGAGAACTTCAGCGTTAGCACAGTTATGCATCAAAGGTGCCACATTCAACGCCATCACTACAGCTCATCAACTGAAGGGTATACAAAATATATAAAACTACCAGAGATCGTGGTCTAGGGAGTGTGCGTAGGAAGTATCGTATGGCGAATTTTGAAGTGTCCGACTTAAAATACGAGTCTAGGGAGTATAACATTTTTCACCTCTAACGTGTGGAGTAAGGATAAGTCCATAGTTAAAAGAAAAACAAATCAGATAACTGTAGAGGCAGAGTGGGAATGAGGTGCACGGAAAGCAAAGGAGTGTGCGTCTGTTACATTATTTTGTGCTGTGTCGAGAGAAAACAATAGGAAGCTAGACTTTATGGAAAGTAAGTTAGTTTTGAATTATCAAAGCATAACAAAATGAAAATTACAAAAGAGCTGTCATAAGTAGATTTTTAAGTAGCTGTATGTAAGGATGTAGGGTATATTTCTTACATTCAGGTTTTATTGCTTACGTTCTTTCCCACAAGGTTATGCCCTACATAATATCATCGTATTCTTTCAGGTTGCTTCGACCCTGACCTCCGTGCAGTACTGCAATGTTGAAGATCCATAAGTTGGTACCTGTCACTCTGCGAGACGACATTGACCTTCATCTTGGATCAGCTGTATCTCAAGCAGTTATGCAAGACAGGCACATGGAATTCAAGTAAGTAAATGATCTCCATTGTCGTAACTTTAAGTTTAAGTGATCAAAATTGTAATTAATTATTTCTTCGGTAAAAACTGAGTAAGATCTTTGATTCTTCCACATGTTCAAGAAGTACAATAAATGTTGGAAATGCCTATTACAAGATTTGTATCTCTTAAGTAGGGGAGCAAGTATTTATTTTAGGTAAAGAACTCGTGGAGCTTAACAGCGTCGGCCAGTGGTGAGTGTTCGTTTTTTGTTCCTTAACCCATAAATTGCAAGCCACGTCTCAGATACTTTCCTGTTTATGTAAGCTTTAGGTTTGTCAGGGTGTGTACAGTATTATATACTGTGCATATTTGTATATACATATTATATGGAACCATGTACAGCAAGTCGTTATGATGTTATTTTGCTGCAAAATTACAGTAAATGGTAGTTTGTTGCCTATTGAAGTTGATGATGAAGCCAATTGGCTGTTCAGATCAAAATTGTTTTGGTGCAAATGCTGAATGCAGAATTGTTTTTGATAATATGTAATTGATAGGAACTTAACAGTAAATAAAAGGAGATACAGTACCTTATGTTAGTAGTTATCAGTTCTTCGGCATGTTAGAATTAAAAAAAAAGTGAGAATATATCAGTGCTCTGTTGTGAAATCTTTATTACTGAGTATGGATAATTTTTGTTTATAACAAGATTTGAGTTTAGTTTGTATCGGTGAGATCATATCGTAAAATCTACTCAGATGTGCACGAATAGTTTACCGTAAAATGAACAGGAGACGACTGTCTGTAGTAAGTGGAAGTTTGTGACTGCAGGTTTTTAAGTTCTGACCCATTATAACAGATACATGAACTGAAACAAGATATTTCTGTATCATAAAATGCTAAAAGTGGCTCATGGCAGAATTTGTGACTCCTAGTGATGTACAACTTTATATCTTAAAACTGAACAAGTTAATGCCCTAATATTTGACCTAAACATGACAACATAATTTTCACTTCGAGAATATTGATTTACTGCCATGGCATGGATTTGAAAAGTAGCGCAGCAGTTTATGGGTTCAATTTTTGTGTGTGATTATACTTCTTGAATACATTGTAAGTCAGCAAAAAAGCAGCATGCTACTTGAAATGCGTGAGGTAGAGGTAGTTGCGCAGACGACACCAACGTTGCTGCAGACAACGCTGACACCCCTAGCCCCCAAAGGACTACCGGGGGTCCGCAGCCTACTTCGAGCGGGAACGGCTCACTACTGACCCTCCCCGGCGCCCCTCCTGCTCCCAGCTGACGCCACGCCAAGGTAGCAGTAAAAGGCACCTAACGGTAAAAATAACAATGATTACTGGTAGAGTTTTTAAAATGGGACTTATACTGGGCAGCGTATACTGCGGATATTTAAAAATATTAAGAATATAATTCGTGTGACCATATAATTAGTGGCGTGTGCAGACCGATATTTTGCTGATTTTGAAGTTTGTCAAAAACATTATTTGAATTGAAGTGCGATTTGAAAATGCTGCTTTGAGTGTTTCTTAGGATGTTGAACATCTAGCCCATATATTTACACTAATCTTGATTATGGGCAAACCAGATTAATGAACTAGCTTGCTTCTTAGTACACGTGACAGTGCAGTGATGTAAACACCTGACAGTAAATGACAGTCACGATGATTGGCAGTAAGAATGAGTCTGCCTGAAAAATACTCTTGGTTTTTATATGAAGTAATTTCTGTAAAAGGTTAGTACAGTATGTTGATCAATCGCTTAATAAGTCAAGAGTGAGCAGTGTAAATGAGTTATTTGAGAGGACCATTTGGAGTCACATGGAGAGAGAGACTAACAAATGAGGAAGTGATGGAGTATTGTGGTGTGGTTGTGGATGTGATAGGAAGCGTTAGGAGAAACACGTTAAGGTGGTTTGGGCATGTGGAGAGTAAAAGACTGACGAGGAGAATGTATGTGAGTGAGGTGGAGGGGGCGAGAGGGAGGGGGAGGCCGAGGATGAGATGGAGTGGAGAGGTACATGAGAGAGGGGGGTGTGAGTTGGGAGTGGGGTAGTGAAATGGCGGGGGACAGAGCGACATGGAGGCGATTTGTTTGTGGCCACCCCGTGCGGGATTGAGGCGTCTGGCAATAGATAGATAGATAGAATTGTTTATAAGTACATGCACCATAATTGCATAAAGATTTGCCATAAGTATTGCCCGGAGTTGATTTCCAGCGGTTTGTGAGTTGGATTTTCATGATCACATCCAGTAGCTACGGATTTTATGGAATGGACAAACTTCCCCCAGATTGTCCAATGCGAGAGAGGGAAAAACAAATGTGGTCATCTGCATGTGAACCTCAAGGACTGAAGATTGAAGCTGCATTTTTCCTACAGTCCACGTTTGTTACGGAGTTGGAAGGGAGTTAAGGAATTTTAATATTTCATACGATGGAAGACTCCCTTGGGTGGCTAGTCCATTGAGAGAACGAAAATTGTAATCCCAGTAAAATATCTGTTTCCTGTTTATTTGAAACTCTTAAAGTTTGAGGATTTCTTGCTCCTCTGTGTGAAAGTGGTGGACTCCAGCTTTAAGCTGCACTTTGCTCTAGTCCTCCATTATCCTTTTGGCAGTTAGGGGCTGATGTATATGGACGTTGTTGGCATGGGGCAGGTTAAAGAACATGTACCACATTTACATATAGAGATTGCTGTAGATAATGCCTGGAGTTGACTTCCAGTTATTCATGAGTTGGATTTTTATTTTCTTAAATGCAGTAACGAGTTTAAATTTAAAATTGAGACTGGACAGACTTCCCTCAGATTGTCCAGTGTGAGAGGGCAAATAAAAGTGGTCATCTGCATGTGAACCTCATGGACTGCAGGTTGAAGCGGCATTTTTCCTACAGTCCACACTTGTTATGGAGTTGGAAAGTTAAGGAATTTTTAGGTTTCATATGATGGAAAACTCCCTCGGGTTACTACTCCATTGAAAGAATGAAAAGTTTATTTGACTAAGCCCAGTAAAATTTCTATTTCCAGCTGATTTGAACGTGAAACTTGTAAAATTTTGAGGATATTGTGCTCACAGTATGTGAAGGTGGTGGACTGCAGGTTTAAGCAGCACTTTCCTGTAGTCCTCCATTATCCTTTTGGCGGTTAGGTGTGGCAGTGGATGCAGGAAGAGAATTAGCTGTTGAGTTTTGAGTGAATGAAACTTTAAAGAGAAAAATCTATTACACGGATAGACTTTAATGTAACTTAGGATCAAGCGGAAGTGGTTTCTGAACTGATAGATTGCTGATTTTGACCCCTTGACCAATGTCATTGTTGCGGTCAGAATGTAAAGAATAAAAATGCATTTCTTCTCCGATTTTAGCGTTTTTGCCAATTCTGATAAATGCTGTCCAAACTTGAAAATTGTACAGTATATGAAGTTTAATGGATGAGTTGAAAGATGATAGACTGATAGAGAATAGGGTGAAATGGAAGCAATCATTGATGGCCACCGCATCTGGAAACAAGTGTGACTTAGACGGTAAATGATGCAGTGCAGTATTGAATAAATGAATTCTAGGAAAAGAACTAGTTAGGTTAATTGGAAGGTAACTAGGACTGCAAATGGAGAGTTGTTAGAATAGACATGAGGAATTTTCTTGGAAGGAGTGATTGAGATTAAAATACAATATTGGAGAGTACAGAGATTCTTCGGGAGCTAACAGTGCTTGAAACAAATATATAGGAGGGGATGAGGAAGATAGTGGAAGAGATTTGGAAGGCATCCTAGATCAGCAACTAGACAGGTCGATTTGAAAGAGATATTAAGTTTATTTTATAGTGAATTCAGTGATAAAAATAGGATTAGATCCAGTGCTTGAGAAATATTTAGTAGACAGGAATAGTAGTGGAAGTGGCTTGAAAGGTGGACCAATTGAAAAGGAATACAGCGATAAAAATTGGACAGAACCAGTGCTTGTGACAAATATTTAGAAGACAGGAAAAGCATGGGAAGTGGCTTGAAAGGTGGACCAGGATTAGTTTGGAGACCCCAAGGATTTGCTATGAGGGAAAGAGATTGAAGGAACATTTGACACGATTAGGAATACAGCAAGAGAAAGTCAAGAGAAATGAAATGTAGGAGAGGATGAGAAAAGTAGTGTAGGAAATTTGGAAGGTATTTTGGATTGATTACTTGGAAGGTTGACTTGAAACAGATATAATAAAAAATGAACATTGATAATAACTGGACAGTGCGAGCACTTAAGACAAATATTTAGAAGACAGGATGAGCAGAGGAAGTGGCTTGAAAGTGGTCCAAGTTTAGTTAGGAGGCTAGAAAGATTTGCCGTAAGGGAGAGGTTGAATGAACATACGACATGATTGGAAATACAGCAGAAAATTAAATACCAGTGCTTTAGAGAGAGAAAATCTTGGAGAGGATGAAGAAAGTGGAAGAGATTTGGAAAGGATCCTGAATTAATGGCTAGAAAGATTGACTCGAGAAATATTAGGATCATGTTTAATCGATAATGAACAGCGATAACAATTGGAGGGAGCCAATACTTGAGACAAATATGTAGAGGATTGAGGAAGTAAATGGCTTGGAAAGTGGTCGAAGGTTAGGAGACTCAAAGGATTTGCTGCGAGGGAAAGAGAATGAATATTTGACACAATCAAGAATACAGCAAGAAGTTAGCCACGGTTGGTTCGGAGACCAGAAAGATTTGTCGTAAGGGAAGAGATGGAAGGAACATTTGAGACAAAATTTAAAAGCAGTGCTTGAGACAAAGAATATGTTTGGATTGGATGATGATGAGGCTGGGAATGTATCCCAAGAGAAAGGTTAGGAGACCAGAAAGGTTAATGCACATTTGAGCAATGGATTAGTTGAGAGTAATGACTGCAAAATGGAAAATTACTTAGAAGGCGAGCTTGACACGAAATATTGAGGAAAGATATCGGTGGAAGAGGCTTGGAGGTTGGCCCAAGAAATAGGAGGCAAGAAAGCAGTCGTGAGGGAAAGAGATGTAAGGATTAGTTGAGATGGCCGTGGCAGGAAATATGTAGTTTGGATGAGCAAGATATCTGTGATAGAGGTTTGGCAGGTGGTCCAAGAAAAAGGTTAGTTAAGAGATTAGAAAGATTATTGTGAGGAAAAGACATGGGATCAGCTGAGAGAATGAATGCAGCGAGAAAAATTGGAGAGTGTCGGAGACAATATTTAGGAAACAGCTGTCAGTAGAAGAGAGTTTGAAGTTGGCCCAAGATGAAGATTAGAAAGATTTGTTGGAAGAGATGGAAAAATCAGTTAAGATGATTACAGCAAGAAATAGTGATTGAGATGAAGTAGTTACGAGGCTAAGGATATCAGTGGAAGAGGCATGGAAGATTTAATGTCTCAGAAAGGTTAGTTAGGAAACATTTCTCACGAGGGGAAGAGATGGATAGAAGAGGCAAGGAAGGATTAATGTGGCCTCAAAAAGGTTTGTTAGGAGGCAAAGATTTCTCACGAGGGAAAGAGATGGATAGGCAATTTGAGAATGAATACAGTGAGAAAAATTGGATATGAGTGCTTGAGAATAAAATTTTTAGGAAACTGACTAGATAGATACACTGGAAGATGCTTGGAAGGTGGCCCAGGAGAAAGGTTAGGAGACTAGAATGATTTGTTGTGGGGGAAGGAGTTGGAATTATCAGGTGAACCTATAATGACAAGAAATATTTAGGAGAGAATGAGGAAGGTATAGGTAGAAGAGACTTGGAAGGTGGTCCACGAAAAAAGTTAGGAGTCTAGAAGATTTTATTGCGAATGGAGATTGATCAGTTGAGACGGTATTAAATATCGTTAGAAAAGTTGGAGAGGCTTGGTTAAGAAATGGCTGTAGGTGGCCCAAGAGGAAGGTTTACGAGGGAAAGAGATGGAAGAATCTGATATGATAATGAATACAGTAAGAAAGATTGAATTGGAATGCTTGAGACAAATTTTTCGGAGAGACAAAGACGTCAGTGGAAGAGAGAAGGTGGCCCAAGAGGAAGAATGGGAGGGATTTGTTGTGAGGGAAAGAGATGGAAGAATGTGATACAATGAATACAAACTTTTGGAAAGACTGAGGAAGATATCAGTGGAAGAGACTTGGAATGTTTAATTTGGCACTAGAGAACATGTTGGACTGCAGTTTGAAATTGTAAATATGCAGTCCACCATCCTCCTTTGGTTTGGAGAGGAGGACGTTGGTGTAACTGGACACTGGAATTGCCCAGTACAGTTGGTAAGCATGGGTTGACGGAGTTAGAAGTGAGTGAGAATCATTCTAGAAAGATTGGAAATCTGGGCAGTAATGTAATTAGGATATCTAGGCCAATAGAGGAACAGGAAAGTATTAGAAGAAGATTGAAAAAGTTGTTGTGGCTCCAGTGAACATGGTGGACTGCAGGCTGAAACATTCACTCGGCAGTTCACCATCCTCCTTTCCACAATAGGGAAGGAGGTGAAGAATGTTAACTTTGAAACTCTGCTGCCAGGTTAAATTTGTTGGGAGAGAGGACTGATCAGGAAAATAAGAACAGTTGGTTAAGGGAGGGGGGATGACACTTATAGGA
>JAGKTI010031217.1:0-12194 GCA_018397915.1 Birgus latro
AGGGAAATTACTGAGGAATTAGTTGGAGAAGAACAGGGTGGTTTTAGGAAGGGAAGAGGTTATGTAGACCAGATATTCAATCTTAGATCCTTAGTGGAAAAGTTTGTAGAGAAGGGCAAGAAGTTGTATGCAGCCTTCATGGATCTGGAGAAAGCATATGACAGGGTGGATAGACAAGGATTTTGGAAAGTATTAAGAATATATGGAGTGGATGGGAAGTTGTTGAAGGCAGTGAAGAGTATGTATGAGGGTGCTAAGGCTGCAGTGCATGTGGATGGCAAACCGAGTGAATCTTTCCATTTGAAGGTCGGCTTGAAACAAGGATGTGTCATGTCTCCATGGTTGTTCAATCTGGACATAGATGGGGTTATAAAAGAGATTCAAGGTCGGGCAGTGGATGTTGGAGCAGCCCTAGTGAGAGAGGGCAGTGTTTGGAAGCTCCCTGTACTGTTGTTTGCAGATGATACTGTGTTGTTGAGTGAAGACGAAGGGGAGCTGCAAGGCTTGGTAGATGAGTTTGAGAGAGTGTGTAAGAAACAGAATCTAAAGGTGAATGTAGGGAAGAGTAAAGTGATGGTCTTCAAGAGAAGTGAAGCCAGTGAATGTACAGTGAGATTGGATGGGGAGGATATGGAGAATGTGAGTGCATTTAAGTAATTGGGTAGTGTGATGAGTAAGGATGGAAGTCTGGAGGGTGAAGTGCTTGAAAGGGTGCAGTAGGGAAGGAAGGTTGCTGGTTCGTTGAAAGCAGTGATAAGAAACAGGGAGGTGAGCATGGAAGTGAAAAAGTTGTTACTTGACAGTATTGTGATACCAACTCTAACACAAGGAAGTGAAGCTTGGACCCTGTTGGAAGGACAGAAGTCAAGAGTGAGAGCAGTTGAAATGAGTTATTTGAGAGGAGCATGTTGAGTCACATGGAGAGACAGACTTACAAATGAGGAAGTGAAGGAGCATTGTGGTGTGGTTGTGGACGTGATAGGAAGCGTTAGGAGAAACATGTTAAGGTGGTTTGGGCATGTGGAGAGGATGGAGAGTGAGAGACTGACGAGGAGAGTGTATGTGAGTGAGGTGGAGGGAGCGAGAGGGAGGGGGAGGCCGAGGATGAGATGGAGGGATGGAGTGCAGAGGTACATGAGAGAGGGGTTTGTGGATTGGGAGCGGGGTAGTGAAATGGCGGAGGACAGAGTGACATGGAGGCGATTTGTTTGTGGCCACTCCGTGTGTGATTGATGTGTCTGGCAATAGATAGATAGATTATTTTCCAATATCTGTAACTTGCGTAAGTGCGCAATCTAACATTTAGCTTGGGCAGTGTTTCAAAGCGCTAGCTCAAACCATTTACATATATTTGTGGGAATTCTATGTATCTATCTATTCACTCAGTTTGCCATCCACATGCACTGCAGCCTTAGCACCCTCATACATACTCTTCACTTCCTTCAACAACTTCCCATCCACTCCATATATTCTTAATACCTTCCACAATCCTTGTCTATCCACCCTGTCATATGCTTTCTCCAGATCCATGAAGGCTGCATACAACTTCTTGCCCTTCTCTAGAAACTTTTCCACTTAGGATTTAAGAATGAATATCTGGTCTACACAACCTCTTCCCTTCCTAAAACCTCCTTGTTCTTCTCCAACTAATTCCTCTGTAATTTCCCTGACTCTGTCAATAAGTATCGTACCATATACTTTTCCTATTACACTGAGAAGACAAATGCCTCTGTGATTGCCACACTCTGCTTTTTCCCCTTTTCCTTTGTACAGAGGAATAATTATACCTGACTTCCAATCCTCCGGGACTCTACCCTCCTCCCAAGCCAATCTGCACACCTTCCACATCCATTCTATTACTATCTCTCCCCCATGCTTCAGCATTTCACCACACACTCCATCAATTCTTGGGGCTTTCCCCATTTTAACTTTCTTCATTGCTTCCACCACTTCCATCCTACTGATTTCTTCCTCTCTTCTCACAACCCTCCTTCTCCCCGCCATTCCCCAGCCACTTATACTTGCATTACTTTCATTCTGTATGTTCAACAGTTCATTAAAGTGTTCTCTCCATCTGTTTACTTTTTCTCCCTTCAACACTAGTAATCTACCATTTTTATCTTTCACACCCCCACTGACTTCGTTGGCACCCTGTCTAGCTCTCTTTACCTCCTTCCAGAACATTTTCTTACATTCCCTCCACTTTGCACTCAAATTCCTTCCAAATTCCTCATCCACTCTCTTCTTACTCTCTCTTACTAATCTTTTCACCTCTCTCCTCCTCTCTACATATAACTCTCTCGTCCGTCTCTCAGCTTCTTCGATGCCCCTATTCCTCATCCACTCATTATATGCTTTCTTCTTTTGTGCCACAGCCTCTCTCACCCCTTCAGTCCACCAAGCTGTTCCCTGAACCCCCTTTCGTCTTCTCTTCACACCACACACCACCTCACATGCTGCACAGATTTCTTCTGTGAATATCTTGCACACAACTTCCACGTCCCCCATCTGCTCCAATCTATATCTACCCAATCGCTCCTCCACTTCCCTTTTATATTCAGCCTTTATTCCATCCTCCTGTAACTTTTCTACCCTCCTTGTATACAGAGAAACACTGAAATATTAGACAAATGCATTATGAATGGCACAATATGAATAACAATATTTCAGGAAGAAATATTACCGTATTATAACATCCATTTAACATATAACGTCGTAGGTGCAGCGTTTCTTAAGCATGGCTTATCGGATATCCTTTGATCACTATATTACGTTATACGTTAGCTCTGAGTTCAGTAATATATTTGTTATACCTGTATATTGAATAATAAGTGATGTCAGGGTGGCTCACCCAGTGGACGTTCACTTAAAGCTACATCTAACAGACAGCAAGTGCAGTTGTTAGTAGGTTACCAGTAGGCCTATTTGTTATTGATCACACACTGACCAACTTATTCCTCAGCTGTTTTATTAAATCTTTATCACGATTGGGAGGCAGCACCTTAAGCATGTCAGCAGATGGCAAGATGTCTTGTGAGTTGACGAGATGTCTAGAGTTGTCATTGTGCCAATCAAGAAAGCATCATATTTTAATGGAAAAAAAAGTGCCATTGTAACTGGAAAGTTGCGTTAATAAATGGACATGAATGTGCCCAATTCCTGTATAACTGCCCCCAAATACAAATCATGTCGGTGAGTAAAATATATACAGTGTTTATCAGCTATATCCTCAGAAAAGTTATACTAAGTTATTAAAGTCACTGTTAGGTTGTTATACTGTATGGAGTAATATAACTTTTCTGAGAATATAGCTGATACAACACTTTATAGTGAGCAAAATATATATACAGTGTTGTATCAGCTATATTCTCAGAAAAGTTATACTAAGTTATTAAAGTCACTGTTAGGCTGTTATACTGTATGGAGTAATACAACTTTTCTGAGAATATAGCTGATAAAACACTGTATATATTTTGCTAACTGAATGATTTGTATTTGGGGGCAGTTATACAGGAATTGGGCACGTTCATGTGCATTTCTTAACGCAACTGTCCAGTTACAATGGAACGTTTTTTTTCCATTAAAATATGATGCTTTCTTGACTGGCACAATGACAACTCTAGACATCTCATCAACTCGCAAGACATCTTGCCATCTGCTGACATGCCTATGGTGCTGTTTCCCAATCGCGATAAAGATTTAATAAAACTGCTGAGGAATAAGTTGGTCAGTGTGTGATCAATAACAAACAGGCCTACTGGTAACCTACTAACAACTGCACTTGCTGTCTGTTAGATGTAGCTTTAAGTGAACGTCCACTGGGTGAGCCACCCTGACATCACTTATTATTTAATATATAGCAAATATATTACTGAACTCAGAGCTAAAGTATAACGTACTATACTGATCAAAGGATATCCGATAAGCCATGCTTAAGAAATGCTGCACCTACAACGTTATATGTTAAACGGATGTTATAATACGGTAATATTTCTTCCTGAAATATTGTTATTCATATTGTGCCATTCATAATGCATTTGTCTAATATTTCAGCGTTTCTCTGTATACGATGTTTCAGGTTCCACCCCAAAAACATGATCGTATAAAATATATTTATGGAATATGCTACAAACTTATAAACAGTACTTAATTACTACTGAGGTGTGGTCATCAAGTGTTGAAGGCACAGATTACGATTATCAGTCGTGGACGTCCTTAGCCACGTATACACACGGCCACATTACCATTATGACACACCCACATCTCATACTACACTTCCCCCACCCCAAACATGTATTGTCCCACACCTACACTCACACTCTCACACACATACTGTATTTGACATTCTGCGTACTGAATGAAATAATTTTATGAATTCTGTTGTTCCAAATGGAAATAAGCATACAGAATCGTAACATCAATATCATGTTCGTTAACACCACACTGTCAGGCTGGCACTACTGAAACAAACGGGTGCGCGAGAGTTGCAACGCTCCCAAAATATGCTCCACAATATATTTTGAGAGTTCATAATAGGCTGTTTGTATTTTTCATAAGAAATGGCTGTCCATCAGTATTTTAACCTTAATAATTGACATACTCGTAACTGGAGGAAGAGGAACGTCTAACAGTGATACTAAACCCGCCAGAGTAGCTATCGGGATGGGGGTTTCCGGCGGCCACCTCCCCTCTAACTGGTATCCGTCACTGAACACCTGATTACCTAAAACATTTACAAAAACATCACTGTGAGTATGGCTATCCAATGACTGCTGAAACGTAGGCTATGCACATTAGTATTGTTTATTGGCTAACGTAATCCGTAAGGTTAACTGGTAATGTATTGCACTTGTATTTTTGACACAGCATTAAATTGTAGGTAAACTTATTGTATGCACCGTCATTCTCATTAGAACAAACTGATAATGTGTGTGTGTCTACTGATACGCAGCTGATGAGTTGAGAGAGAGACAGAGGGAGAGAGAGAGAGAGTCAAGGTGGTGGAGCAGGCTGCATGTTGTCCGTTAACAAGAGACAATAATAACATAAAAAATACGTTTATCGTCATTCAGGACACAGGATATCACTGACACCTCAATAAATATACTGTAATGACAAAGAATGTATAACTGTTGGAGTCAATGACGTGACCCCACTTCATCCCCCTTCCCTTCACCTGCCAACTTCAAGCTCGCGCTCACTCCTATACTTTTCCCTTCCCCCTACATCGCGCCATTTGTGGATGAACTTGCTTACTGTTTCTCTCAACCTGTATCGTGGTTGACGCTAAAAGGTAAAAGAATTATTTTATATAACTCAAGACTTTATAAATAGTATAGCGCACCACAGCTCATTATTCCAAACAATCACACAATATTTATTAGCCAATATCACAGCATAATACAAGACCACATAATAATACAATACGGCACAGAGGATGAAGATTGGCGATTGAAGAAATTCTCGGGCATGTACACACGAACACACACACAGGCTTGCCACGTTAGCCGTATCCCGCAACTAGGTGGTCCAGGTGGAAATCTTGCCGAGTGTACAGTGAGGTTGGATGAGGAAGAAATGGAAAATGTGAGTGTATTTAAGTACTTGGGTAGTGTGATGAGTACAGATGGAAGTTTAGAGGGTGAAGTGCTTGAAAGGGTACAACAGAGAAGAAAGGTTGCTGGTTCCTTGAAAGTGATGATAAGAAACAGGGAAGTAAGCATGGAAGTGAAAAAGCTTCTACATGACAGTATTGCGATACTAACTCTAATGTATGGAAGTGAAGCTTGGACCATGTTGGAGGGACAGAAGAGTAAGAACAGTGGAAATGAGTTATCAGAGAGGAGCATGTGGAGTCACATGGCAAGACAGACTGACAAATAAGGAAGTGAAGGAGCATTGTGGTGTGGGCGTGGATGTGATAGGAAGTTTAGGAGAAACACACTGTGGTGGTTTGGCCATGTGGAGAGGATGGAGAGTGAGAGACTGATGAGGGGAGTGTATGTGAGTGAGGTGGAGGGGGGCAGAGGGAAAGGGAGGCCAAGGATGAGATTGAGGGATGAAGTGGAGAGGTATATGAGAGAGGGGTGTGTGAGCTGGGAGCAGGGCAATGAAATGGTGGGGGACAGGGTGAGATTTGTCTGTGGCCTTCCCTTTAGAGATTAAGCAATAGACAGATAGATACATAGACAAACAGATGGAAGTTTAGGGAACTTTTGCACACCAGACAGTTAGATACAGATCTCACTAACCCTTTACTGTACTACAATGAGATCTACCCTAAAGTGAATTTAGTTGTTTGGGGGATGCAAAAATAAACTGAATAAATGTTTGACTAGAGTGAAGAACTTAACAGTAAATCATCACCACCTCAAATCAATCCACTCAAAAATGGGGTGGGGCAGAGTCCTGAGAACAAGAAAAACATCTGACTGTGTGAGAACTAACCAACAGGATGCCTCGTTAACTAGGTCAGACTTTCATGTACTCGTAATTCAAGCCCAGAATCCAGACTCCATCTCAGTCAAAATGGTAAAAAAGTAAATACTATAAAAACTTCTGACCAACTGTATTTGCTGGATATATAAATAAATACATAAATAAAAATGGCAGGGTTCAGACTGACTGGACCTCACCCCCAAATCGGCCACTCACCTTCATGCTGGTGAAAGTCTGAAGGTCCCATAGAATGATCACCCGGTCCAAAGCACAGCTGTGAAAATAAGACATTGAGTATCAAATACTGGTATTATTGTAAGCGTGTTAACCTCTTCATCTGATCACACAGCTAGATTAGCACCAATACCAGTACTGGTACTGTAAGTCTGTTAACCCCCTTAATCCAATGATGCAGCTATTTTTCATTTTTATCTGGCCACCATCTAATAATTTTGGTCAGTTTAAGGGAGTTCACCTATAATGATGAGATTAATGAAGGTTAAATCTAACCCCTTCACTACAATATGTCACTCCGCTTAGGTTAACAAAATCATCTGCGGATATCAAGAACTAAATATAAAATATATCCCAGTACTGAAGAGCTAAAGTTCCTTGTTATATGTTAATTATTTAATTCATTTATTTACTCTGGTGTTATTAAGTTTATGGTAAATTACTGAGAAATGCACATTAAAGTTCCACTGTTACTTTTATGCCTGATTTGTCAAGTTTCTTGTTTCGTTTCATTTATAAAGCTCCAACATACTTGCATCGTTGCCCTCGCCTAATGGCAGCCCTCTGCTTGATCTCTGGCAGCCTCTCTATTCAGTCCCATATCCCTGAACTGCACTTCATGATCTTGCCCCAGGTGTTTCTCAGTCTGCCTCTCACAACCCTACCCCCAACGTTCTCACTTATCACTTTCTGTATCCAATTGTCATCCTCCATCCGCTCCATATGCCCATATGATCATCACAACACCAATACACTCCAGTCCCATCCTTCCTCTTAACTCTTCCATTATAAACCTAGCCCCCACCAGGCTTCACATTGCACATCCACCAAATGTATGAAAAAGCTGTCATGTTCTGGAAAAGACGGACTCTTTCTACAGAAACTGTTATACTGTATGTCAGTCATGTGCTCCAAACTATCTCAGGTTTTCCCAAACAAATACTGATGGGGAACTGGCAATTCAGGTTTACCGGTAGCAATGGAACGATAACAGGTAATTCTTCTTTAACTTACTGTGGACTCTATAGGATAAATGACTATCATAAAGGTAACATCATGAAGCGTTACTATAATCAAACACTGCACACCTTACTGTTTATTCCTGCAACTTCCATACAACTTTATTCAGTTAACCAGACTATTCCAACTGTTAGGGTCATACACTGCCTTCAATGACCATATCATAACTAAAGGCCCAACCTAAAGCTGAATGAAACTGCCTGCTGAAGTAAAAAATTATTTTAAAAAAATATATATATACTTGAGTTTAAAAGATGAAACTACAGCAGAATTAAATGTGGAACTGAAATAAGTGCATTTATACCACCATCACCATCCCAATCTTAATCCTTTCAGTCCATGGATGCAATTTTTGCTTTATTCTTGCTGCCTCTGACAATTACTGTATCTTTAGCTTATGACAGCCCTCCTAACAGTAAAGGGGTTAATGAAAACTACATATAAGCAATGGATTGGTGACTACCATCAATGCAGGAAGGTACTATCATGAGTTCAATAAGTGACTGCAAGCTTGGTACAGTCACACAATTATCACTCTGGCAGAGGTGTAGAAGCTGCAGTTAAGGAGAAAAGAAGGCTTTTTCGGGAATGGAAGAAGGGTGGTAACAGGGAGGAGTACTTGGCTGTCAAGTACAGGGCTAGAAGAGAGGTATACAGGGCGAAGTCTGAGTCACAGAGACTTTTACTTGACAATCTAAATCATGGAGAAAGGAAAAATATTGTTGGAACTAGACAAACCACACTCACACGGCCGCCTCTACCACGTGAACTGCCAAGGCTCCCGGTTGCATACCACAGGAACCTTCCGATGATGTCATCGCTCGTGACTTAGCAGATGTGTGCATGCGCACACACACCAACACTCTCGTCCTCTCTTCTTAATTTGACAGAAGATTCCAAGGACGAAGCTGGATGGTCTATTTGCGTCTGATACACACTATGTATCCAATACATACACTTTTGTTTAATTACTATCAAGACCCAGTCTGTGGCCACATACAGATATGTGATGTCTCTTAAAGTATTATAAACTTTCTAGTTTTGACTGACTGCTGCACGCAGCCGCTCGGTCGAGGCACCTTTCTTGGTGAGACAATCAGCCAGTTGTTGTGATGTATCCACCCAGGATACCTCATCAATCTCCCCCCGCTCCAACATGTCCCGCAACACAGCAATATCAATGCGCAATCTCCTGTCTTCTACGCTCNTACAGGAGTAAAGGGCGTCCACCAGACTCTTGTTGTCGACGAAACACTTTATTTTGATCTTTCCACATCCAGAAACCTCACGCAATATGTTGGAGAGATATACAGCAGTTTCAGCACATTCAAGCAGCGCCAACGCCTCAGCAGATAAGGTAGATTTGACGACCCTCCTGATCTTCCTTGTCTGCCAGAATATAGGACATCTTGCATCACTAGCATCTCGTAGGAAGATCACAAAACTTCCCTGAGATCCATTGCCTACAAGGTTGGCAAATGAGGCATCCGAAAAGCACTCTATATGACAGTCCTCGATCGGCCCCATTCTTGGAATGTATAGCTTCATGTTGTCAGTCTTCACCCCTGAGATCACCTTATTGAGTCTAAGCAAATCCGCTACGGTAGCTCGGTTGTTATTCACGCTCAACTCACACACATCAAAGGCAATATCTGGCCGAGTGTATGTGGCAATCCAATTGAGTTGCCCAATTAATGCTTTTTTCATGGAACGTCTACTTAACACCAAGGGAATATTGCAGTCCACAGCATCACTCACGATGGTAGCACGCATGTTTCCAATGTAGCAGGACAGAGTAACACGTATGAGGGAAGAAACTGTGACACCATCAGCAAAAGTAAACGTTGAGGATGACGCTTCTTCTTTTACAGCATCACGTTCATAATCAGTGAGCTCACTTAGATAGCAATTGATCCATTCAACTCCACATATAGTTGTAGAACACCCTGTGTCTAGAAGAGCACATCCCTTAGATTCTTCTACTAGAGTCTGTGACTTACCTCTACTAGCGGCATCATCCGCATAGCCCATAAACAAGGACAGATGCACTGTTTCAGAATTCTCTTCTCGACTGCCATCGTTTTCGTATGCATCTGGACAGTCACGTGCCCAATGAAAGCTAGAATCACATACGAAACACCTCGATACCTTTCCGTCAGGCCCAAGTGGGTTCTGCCTCTTGCCGGTGGATAAGCGTTGGGGAATTCTAGCAGATACAGTTGAACATCGGCCACTACCCCGACGTCGATCACGTATTGCACCACCCCGCAACATTCTCCGTCCTCGTCGAGTACCTCTAGCATAAAGCGTTTCGTCACCCTCAACTTCGTCACTCCAAAATACTGGTTCGTCTTTCACCTCCCGGGCGGACACCGATGCCTCGTTCTGCCTGCCAATTTCACCAGCAAAAATACGATTCAGGGCAGATTTCACATTTTCGTATGCCACCTCAGTTATCGCGGACATCACTAGTTGTCGTTCACAGTCTGAAAGTTTGCATGCAGCTAAGAGCATAAAAGCCATCACAGAATTTGGCAGTTCCATGTCCTGCTTGGTAAATTTGAAGTAAACATGCTCAAATTCTGTCACGAACTCCCAAATGTTCATATCACTGGCTCTTCTGAAGTTATATAGCTCATAAAACGCTGCAAACTGTCAACGTCCTTTGTCCACGAGAAATAAACCGTCTAATTTTTTCAGCAGGGTCTGAACACCATCCTTCTGCTTTAAAACATCTGTTTCAATCTGCAAGGACGCCACCCTCGCTCTCCCAGACAATGACAGGTGAATAGCTAAAGCTTGTTTTTCTGCTGCTAGGTCCGTTAGTTCACACCAAATGCCAATGTCTTTTTTCCAGCTCTCATATGAAGAATCATTTTCCAGTTTTGGAGGCCACTTGGTCAAACATGACGCCATTCTCGAACCACGCTCTGCTACCAATGTTGGAACTAGACAAACCACACTCACCCGGCCGCCTCTACCACGTGAACTGCCAAGGCTCCCGGTTGCATACCACAGGAACCTTCCGATGACGTCATCACTCGTGACTTAGCAGATGTGTGAGTGCGAACACACACTAACAAATATGATTTGTAGGGTGGCAAATCAGGTGAAGAGGGATAATCGGGACATTGTAGGTGAGCAGTGTGTGAAGAATGATGATGGAAGGGTAGTGGTGAACAGTGAGGATATTAAAGATGCATGGAGAGATTATAGCAGGTTGTTGAATGAGGAGTTTGATTGGGATAGAGAAGGTTTGGAGCCAGCTGATCCAGTGTTTGGCCCTTGGCCTTTGATTGACACTGCTACTGTGAGTCAGGCAATAGGCAGGATGCGGGTGGGGAAGGCGGCAGGTGTGTCTGGGTTGACTGCCGAAATGATCAAGGCCTCAGGAGATACTGGGGTGAGGTTAGTCACTGACCTGATAAATATGATTATATATGAGTGTGTTGTCCCAGATGATTGGCTGAAGAGTGTAATTGTAAATGTGTACAAAGGGAAGGGTGATGCCCTGGAAAGGGGAAATTACAGAAGTATAAAGCTCTTAGATCAGATAATGAAAGTAATGGAGAGAGTTCTAGAAGGTATGATTAGAGAAAGAGTGAATATCGATGAGATGCAGTTTGGGTTTATGCCAGGCAGGGGGACCACTGATGCCATATTCACTGTTCGACAGCTTCAGGAAAAATATATTGGAAAGAAAAGGGAATTGTATTTTGTTTTTGTTGATTTGGAAAAGGCCTTTGATAGAGTCCCTAGAGTGGTGGTGAAGTGGGCAATGAGAAAGCTAGGGTTGGAAGAGTGGCTTGTTAGGGTGGTTATGGCCATGTATGTGGGTGCTCGCACCCAGGTAAGAGTGAATGGAGCTTTGAGTGATGAGTTTTCCGTGAACGTTGGTGTGCATCAGGAGTCAGTTTTGAGTCCCTTGTTGTTTATCATGGTGCTTGAAGCCCTCTCACGTGACTTCAGAGATGGACTCCCATGGGAGATGCTATATACTGATGATTTGGTGTTGATTGCTGAGAATGAAAAGGAGGCGGAGAAAAGATTTGAGAAGTGGAGAGATGGTATGGGGTACAAGGGCTTAAGGGTAAATACAGATAAAACATAAGTGATGATATCTAGGGTTGGTGGCAGTACAATCAGAGGAGAGGGAGAGTGGCCATGTGCAGTTTGCCACAAGGGTGTGGGAAGTAATTCCATCTTGTGTAGTGTTTATGATAAATGGGTGCACAAGAGATGTAGTGGTATTAGAGGTAGACGGCGAGATATTGCTCATTTCATGTGTGCGGCGTGTCGGGGAGGGAAGGTGGAGATTGTTAGGCGTGAGAAGGTTCAACTTGCAGGTGAGTCTCTTGAGTGTGTGGAGGAGTTTTGTTATTTGGGAGACATGTTATGTGCCGGAGGTGGGGCTGGAGTTAGCTCGGTTGCTAGGGTGAGAAGTGGTTGGAAGAAGTTCAGGGAGCTGTTGCCTCTCCTGACATTGAGAGGACTCTCCTTAC
>JAGKTI010031218.1:0-12194 GCA_018397915.1 Birgus latro
GATGAAGTCTTCTACAAAAGAAATGACAGTCATGAGTGGCACGGTCCTGGAATTGTAATAGGAAGAGATGGGAAACAAATTCTGGTGAGACACGGCGGTGTATACGTGCGAGTGCACGTATGTCATCTTGCGCGAGCGCCAGATCAAGATACTACAGTTGAAAGTGGTGTCATCAGTGATGAGAAGAACAATGTTGTCCAGGAAAAGCCTAATGACGATCCTACGCAAGTGTTGAATGACTATCCACCAGATGACAAGTCGGAAGATGGTGTGGTTCCAATTGATGAGCCTCCCACAGTTTCTGTTCCGATTAATCAGCTTCCCAAAGTTTCTGTTGGTCAACATATAAAGGGAAAACATTCAGACAGTGGAGAGTTGGTGTCTGGAAGGATTATAAGTCGGGCAGGTAAAGCCACTGGAAAGTACAAACACTGCTATTATTTCAAGAGGGACTCTGACAGCAACATTGATTGGATAGATTTGGAGAAGGATCTTAGCGAATGGGAAGTGGTTGATGATGATGCAGAAATGCTTGTTCTTTTCAACTCTGAGGCCGTATTATGCGCTAAGGAAAATGAAATTACAAATTGGCAGAATAATGATGTGTATGAGGAAGTAGATGATGTTGGGCAAGGTGCCATAACGGTTCGATGGGTTGTGACAGAAAAACTGAAAAATAGAAAGCCTATTGTTAAGGCCCGCTTAGTCGCCAGAGGATTTGAGGAAGACACAGTGGATCTCCAAAAAGACTCGCCTACTTGTTCAAAGGAAGCAGTGTGTTTGGCACTTTCTTTGGCCTCCACCAACCAGTGGGATTGCCACACCATGGACGTGAAAGCTGCCTACTTGCAAGGTAACGACATTGAGAGAGTTGTTCATTTACGTCCTCTGCCTGAATATGCAAATGGTAAGTTATGGAGACTAAAGAAAACTGTTTACGGCCTTTGTAATGCTGCTAGGCATTGGTATCTGCGCGTAAAAGATCAGTTGTTGGGTCTCGGAGCTAAAGTTTCATCACTGGATTCAGCGCTGTTCTCTTGGAGCAATGATGGCAAAGTCGAGGGCATTGTGTGCATCTACGTCGACGACTTCCTTTGGGCTGGTACACATGAGTTCGAACAGCAAGTGATAAATCGTTTGAGTCATATATTCCTCATCGGCAGTTCAGAATCAAAAGCCTTCAAATACGTTGGTCTCAATGTCATCTCCAATCAAATATTCCTCATCGGCAGTTCAGAATCAAAAGCCTTCAAATATGTTGGTCTCAATGTCATCTCCAGCATCGATGCCAGCATAACGCTCGACCAATTCCAGTATGCTTCATCTTTGAAACCAGTCACGCTGAGTAAACATCATGCAGCAGTAAAATCAGGGGAGCTGTCCGAGTCTGAGAGAATGGAGTACCGAGCATTAATTTGGCAACTCAGTTGGATTGCCACATACACTCGGCCAGATATTGCCTTTGATGTGTGTGAGTTGAGTGTGAATAGCAACCGAGCTACTGTAGCGGATTTGCTTAGACTCAATAAGGTGATCTCAAGGGTGAAGACTGACAACGTGATGCTATACATTCCAAGAATGGGGCCGATCGAGGACTGTCATATAGAGTGCTTTTTGGATGCTTCATTTGCCAACCTTGTGGGCAATGGATCTCAGGGAAGTTTTGTGATCTTCCTGCGAGATGCGAGCGAGGCAAGATGTCCTATATTCTGTTAGACAAGAAAGATCAGGAGGGTCATCAAATATACCTTATCTGCTGAGGCGTTGGCGCTGCTTGAATGTGCTGAAACTGCTGTATATCTCTCCAACATATTGCGTGAGATTTCTGGATGTGGAAAGATCAAAATAAAGTGTTTCGTCAACAACAAGAGTCTGGTGGATGCCCTTTACTCCTGTAGGAGCGTAGAAGACAGGAGATTGTGCATTGATATTGCTGTGTTGCGGGACATGTTGGAGCGGGGGGAGATTGATGAGGTATCCTGGGTGGATACATCACAACAACTGGCTGATTGTCTCACCAAGAAAGGTGCCTCGACCGAGCGGCTGTGTGCAGCAGCCAGCCGAGACTAATACTTCAAGAGACATCACATATCTGTATGTGGCCACAGACTGGGTCTTGATAGTAATTAAACAAAAGTGTATGTATTGGATACAAAGTGCATATCGGGTGTTGATGGTACTCACACAAAAGTCTGTGTATTGGATACGTAGTGTGTATCAGACGCAAATAGACCATCCAGCTTCGTCCTTGGAATCTTCTGTCAAATTAAGAAGAGAGGACGAGAGTGTTAGTGTGTGTGCGCACTCACACACCTGCTAAGTCACAAGTGATGACGTCATCGGAAGGTTCCTGTGTTATGCAACTGGGAACCTTGGCAGTTCACGTTGTGAGGCCGGTGAGTGTGGTTTGCCTAGTTTCCTACAGTTTACATGTAATAAGTGGTAATTGGTTCCGGGGTTAGCCATCTCATTCCCCTTTCATCTTGCTTGGCTGTTACTGGGAGAGGGGCAGATGGTGGGAGCTTTGATGGCCCCCACCATTGGAGAGCATGCTGGCTGAAAAGGTTCAGCAAAGGGGGATGGTCAGAGTCTAGTCCCAGGGGCTAATGAAATGGGAGCTCCAGCTCTCCCTGTCATCAGCTTTCCATCCACCTTGGGAGTACCACCCTGCTAGTCTGGTGCTGTAGTCTAGTCTCTCAACTGCCGAAAGTTGACTCATCAAGGTGGAGAGAAAATTTGAATGTGTTGAAGCTAAGATGTCAGAGTTTTTTTCCACATCCACCATCTCATCAATTCATCATTGCACTGTATTGGCACTTAATGGCAGACATTTTAGGACAGGTTGAGAATCTCTCTTAATAACAGTTTCAATTATATCTTTAAATTCTGGAATTTTGATCTCCTCACCAACCATATGCAATTTTCATTTCTTTGTTATGGTGAGGGAGATGCTGTATGATGCTTTCAGTCATCCCTCATTATTAACACTAGCAGATGCTCTGAAAAAATATATATATATATATATATATATATATATATATATATTTTCCCGGTGCCTGGTGCCTTAAAATAATCAAGATCTTTGTTTTTCTTATCAGAATGAACTCTTTCAAGGTGGTTTTTCATCTTTGAAGGTTTCATGGGATCATTACTGAAAGCCTTTTCACATAATAGGCACATCAGCATTGTTTCATTGATAAAGTGGTGAATCCAAATTTCAAATATTCTTGTGAATATTGTTGTCACTTCGTCTTGGTATCAGCACCTGCCATTATGTTTGTTAGTAAAGGCACAGCAATCACTTTATTGACACCATTTCTATTGCTATGGGTGCTGAAAATGTACTGGCTCCCCAGAGTCCAGAGTTTGGGTTCATGTGTGCTTGGGGGGAGTATGCTTAGCACGGGTAGTGAACAGGAATATTACACATATGCATATACTTCCTAGGACAGGGGAAATGAGAGAGACAAGGGGGAGGGTGGGAAATATGATGGGCGGGGTACAGATATACAGGATATGGATAAGACAAGAGTTATGAAGATCTCGTTTGTCCTGTAACGACAGTTAATACTGTATGTTCGTCTGGTATTGATAAAAGTAGTGGACATGACAAAATAAAATTTTTAGTAATTCATCAGTGTGAAAGAGACATTATAGTGGTGTGGTCATATCATATGATGCTGGCTAATGATAGATAAAGTAAGATATCATTTTTTTTCAGTTAAACTGATCCAAAATATGATTTAAACTTTTATACATAAATCATGTAGCAATAATTCATAATTTACTGCATGATATTGTATAAGGTGCTGCCCAAAGGTTCCCAAAATCTGAAAGCAGAGCAGAAACTGCTTGTCGTATGGTGTGTGGATGCTAAGTGGCACTGCGTGCGCCCTTTGTTTGTTAGAGTGTCAAGTGGTGTTGTGCAGGGTGGATGCTTTCGCTGCATGTGTGTGTTATTTTATCAGTGTGTTTGAATTAGTTTGCAAGTTTTATGATGTAAAAAATGGAGGATGTGAAAGAGCAACATGCATGCATCAAGTTTTGTGTGAAACTCGGGAAGAATGTGGCAGAAAGTTTCATCACCAGCAATGACTCTTGAGAGGAAGTTAGGGTCATTTCTGGCCATTTCCTTGAGCTCCATGCAGACCTCCAAGCAATGCTGCTTTTGCTCATCAGTCAGGAGCTTCTGGACAAACTTGGCGGCGATTTGTCTCGTGTCAACGTTACCAGACAAAATGGGTTGGCAGATTCCATATGATTGGCCAGCAATATCACAAACATTGTGGATTGTCCTCCTGTGATCTTCAGGGATGGTTGCATGAACTTTGGCCACATTGTCAGGAGCTGAACTGGTGGAAGGGCAACAAGAACGTGCATCTTCATCTGTTGATGTTCATCCGTTTTTAAAAAGCATAAACCAGTTGTAGGTTTGTATAACCCCCAAAGCACTGTCATCAAAAGCATTTTTTAACATTTTGTGAGTTTTTTGCTGCGTTTTTCCCGAGTTTCACACAAAACTTGATGTTCACACATTGGTTTCACATCCTTCATTTTTTAGATCACAAAATTTGCAAACTAACCCAAACACAAGGATAAAAAATCACAGGCATGCACCAAATGCATCCATCCTGAACAATGCCACATAATACACAAACAAACAAAGGGTGCATGCACTGCCACCTGTCATCCACACACCGTACGACAAGTGGTTTTCACCCTGCTTTCAAGTTTTGGGAACTGTTGGGTAGCACCTCTTATGTACTTAATTTATATTTCTTATATACATATCAGCTCTTGACCCCAGTAGATTGATTGATCCTCAGTCGATCTTCATTCAGTCATCAACCCCCTATTGACCCTCAGCTTGTTATCAACCCCTTTTGACCCCCCAGCCATTTATTGACCCCTTGGATGATCCCATCAACCCCTGGGGGTCGATATTGACCACTTTGAGGACCTCTGGCATGGAGCATTGGAAATATATTTCATTGTATTCATATTGCTGTGGTGTAAACCATAGCAATATATAGTTGTCTATGGCTTAGCTTTCTGTGGTGGACTGTTTTTCAGTTAGAACTAACAGTGTTTTGGAGTTGAAAATGTGCAAAGTTTCGTTTAATAATATTTTACATGTGTGTGTGTGTGTGTGTGTGTGTGTGTGTTTTAGCAGTACATTTGAGGTCAAGGGTCAAGGTTATAGGTCAAGGTCAGAGTTCAATATCTAGCAATACCGCATAAGTACCAGACCCTGTTTGAATTCAGATTTGCACATGTTTGTGTTTGGGGGGAGAGGTTGAGAAGAAGTGATTCAACTTTTGTTTAGATCAACCAAAGTTCAAGGCCAAGGATTAAGATCAGAATATGAGCACAGTGTCACTGCCCTCAGGGCACCCTCTCTGTTTTTACTTTGTAAGTCTTGTCTTTTTTTTTTCCTTCATTCTTTCCTCTTCCTTCTGCCTATGGATGACTCTACACTAAGTGACAAGCCAAATGGTTTCCTGTACACCAGAAAACCATTTACTATGCTGGGTGGTAACCATATAACCAGATTATGGCACCTGGTGGTTTAGTGGGTAATTAAGGCGTTCCAATCGGATTGAGTCTGTGCAGGTTTATATCCAGGGGGTGGTTGGGGTTTATTGCTCACATAATGCCACTCAGGGATAAGTGAGGCTGGTTGCTCTCATCTTAACTGTCTGGACCAACTTGCCTAGCCTAGGGCTCCTGCACTCCTCATGGGGCAACACAGGATTAGATGATGAGATGACGAAATCTCAAAGTCCAGATTTTACAAAATCTAAGTTATGTCAGTCCAAACTACAGTAATCACTTACTGCCCTTCTCAGAGAGACACACATACATCTAGCCAGACTACAGTTTTAGCTGTGATCCCTCTCAGTTTCAGTAGCAACACAAAATACAACTCATGAACAGTCCACTCTACCGTCAATGTAATACAGCTTTTAATGCCACAAGACACTTAGTCACCTCATGCAACTCACTCTTATAACAATTTGTCAGCATAACATCAGCAAAAGATTTCTGGGAGCATTCCTCTGAAATGGCTGGTTTCATGCAGTTCACTGGTATCACATCCAGTTAAGCCTAGGATCTGAACGACAAGAATAACATAAACGATAACAACAACTTTGATTTTCTGTCTCAACCAGAATGGTGCATCATGCGTAGATGGTGTAAATGAATACACATGTAAGTGTATCAACGACTACTCTGGCAAGTTCTGTGAAGTGGGCCCAGCTGTTTACCTTCAGACATCCCCTTGCCAACACAACGACTGTCAGAATGGCATCTGTTTTGTTCCACCCAACTCAAAGGATTATGTGTGCAAATGTTCCCCTGGCTTCTCAGGTTGGTTTCATATGAATCTATTCTCATGTGTGCAGAAACTAATTTGTAAAAATACTGTCAGACCTGCAGATACTAGTATTCCTTGTCATGATCACACTCTTATAGAGTAATTACTAAACGTCATGTATAATTTTGTGTTTCGATAAATTTTATACAGTACCTGTCTTGAGAACTTAATACACTCATACACACCCACAAAAAGACAATTGCTGCATAATTCTTCTTCATTCTAAAAATAAATATATGTAATATATGTACAATATACTGTTGTGTGATTTACTGTAATGCTGGATTTCATTCTTCACTGGTCCCAGAGAGGCATTTTCTTTTCTTTTTTTTGTAATGTGACTGCTTTGTTATGAATGGTAGTCTATCTGTCTATCTATCTATTGCCAGACTCCTTAATCCCGCACGGGGTGGCCACAAATAAATCTCCTCCATATCACTCTGTCCCCTGCCATTTCACTACCACGCTTCCAACTCACACCCCCCTCTCTCATATACCTCTCCACTCCATCCCTCCATCTCATCCTCAGTCTTCTCCTCCCTCTCGCCCCCTCCACCTCACTCACATACACTCTCCTCGTCAGTCTTTCACTCTCCATCCTCTCCACATGCCCAAACCACCTTAACGTGCTTCTCCTAACGCTTCCCATCACATCCTCAACCACACCACAACGCTCCTTCACTTCCTCATTTGTTAGTCTGTCTCTCCATGTGACTCCACATGCTCCTCTCAAATAACTCATTTCCACTGCTCTCACTCTTGACTTCTGTCCTTCCAACAGGGTCCAAGCTTCACTTCCATATGTCAGAGTTGGTATCACAATACTGTCATGTAACAACTTTTTCACTTCCATGCTCATCTCCCTGTTTCTTATCACTGCTTTCAACGAACCAGCAACCTTCCTTCCCTGCTGCACCCTTTCGAGCACTTCACCCTCCAGACTTCCATCCTTACTCATCACACTGCCCAAGTACTTAAATTCACTCATATTCTCCATATCCTTCCCATCCAATCTCTCTGTACATTCACTGGCTTCACTTCTCTCGAAGACCATCACTTTACTCTTCCCTACATTCACCTTTAGATTCTGTTTCTTACACACTCTCCCAAACTCATCTACCAAGCCTTGCAGCTCCCCTTTATCTTTGCTCAACAACACAGTATCATCTTCAAACAACAGTATAGGGAGTTTCCAAACACTGCCCTCTCTCACTAGGGCCGCTCCAACATCCACTGCCCGACCTTGTATCTCTCTTATAACCTCATCCATATACAGATTGAACAACCATGGAGACATGACACGTTTCAATCCAACCTTCAAATGGAAAGATTCACTCAGTTTGCCATCCACGCGCACTGCAGCCTTAGTACCGTCATACATACTCTTCACTGCCTTCAACAACTTCCCATCCACTCCATATATTCTTAATACCTTCCATAAACCTTGTCTATCCACCCTGTCATATGCTTTCTCCGGATCCATAAAGGCTGCATACAACTTCTTGCCCTTCTCTAGAAACTTTTCCACTATGGATCTAAGAATGAATATCTGGTCTACACAACCTCTTCCCTTCCTAAAACCTCCTTGTTTTTCTCCAACTAATTCCTCAGTAATTTCCCTAACTCTGTCAATAAGTATCCTACCATATACTTTTCCTATTACACTGAGAAGGCAAATGCCCCTATGATTACCACACACTGCTTTTTCCCCTTTTCCTTTGTACAGAGGAATAATTATACCTGACTTCCAATCCTCCGGGACTCTACCCTCCTCCCAAGCCAATCTGCACACCTTCCACATCCATTCTATTACTATCTCTCTCCCATGCTTCAGCATTTCACCACACACTCCATCAATTCCTGGGGCTTTCCCCGTTTTAACTTTCTTCATTGCTTCCACCACTTCCATCCTGGTGATTTCTACCTCTCTTCTCACAACCCTCTTTCTCCTTGCCATTCCCCAGCCACTTGTACTTGCATTACTTTCATTCTCTATGTTCAGCAGTTCATTAAAGTGTTCTCTCCATCTGTTTACTTTTTCTCCCTTCTCCGCTAGTAATCTACCATTTTTATCTTTCACACCCCCACTGACTTCATTGGCACCCTGTCTAGCTCTCTTTACCTCCTTCCAGAACATTTTCTTACATTCCCTCCACTTTACTCTCAAATTCCTTCCAAATTCCTCATCCACTCTCTTCTTACTCTCTCTTACTAATCTTTTCACCTCTCTCCTCCTCACTACTTATAACTCTCTCGTCTGTCTCTCAGCTTCTTCGTCGCCCCTGTTCCTCATCCACTCATTATATGCTTTCTTCTTTTGTGCCACAGCCTCTCTCACCTCTTCAGTCCACCATGCTGTTCCCTGAACCCCTTTTCGTCTTCTCTTCACCCCACACACCGCCTCACATGCTGCACAGATTTCTTCTGTGAATACCTTGCACACACCTTCCACGTCCCCCATCTGCTCCAATCTATATTTACCCAATTGCTCCTCCACTTCCCTTTTATATTTAGCCTTTATTCCATCCTCTTGTAACTTTTCTACCCTCCTTGTAACAAATACTTCCTCCTGTCCTTCCCTTCTCTTCCTCCATCTTGTTTGGACTCTGATTCTGGCCACCACCAAGTGGTGGTCAGAAAGTCCACTCCCCCAACCTCTATATACTCTTGCATCCATTACACATCTTCTCATCCTTTCATCCACACACACACAGTCAATCATTGCCTTCCGTTCATTCATTCCACCGTCCTCTCTTCTCACCACTCGCCATGTATACCTACGGATCATTTTGTGCATGAAGAGGGTATTAGCTACCACCAACCCCCTCCCAGCACAAATGTCCACTAAAGCACTGCCATTCTCATCCATCTCTGCAGGCACACCCCACTCACCAACCACTCCATCCACCTTCTCATTCCCTACTTTTCCATTCATATCTCCAATCAGAAACACACTCTCATTCCTTTCAAACTTTTCCAAGCAGGCTTCCACATTTGTCCCAAACTCTTCTCTCACTCTACTTACACGATCTTGCGTTGGCGCATACACGCACACAATTGCCCACATTTGTAATCCAACTTTCACTCTTACCCACACAATCCTTGACCCAACTGATCCATACTCTCTTACATTCTCCTTCTACCTGTTGCTCACAACAATACATACTCCCTCTTTCACCCTCTCATTCTTACCCACTCCCGCTAAGGCAAAAAACGAACAAAGAACGGAGAAGGAGAAGACAGTGTTTTATTGGAGAGTTATGGACCAGAAATTGAGGAAGTGGTACCGACGGAGAGGAGGAGAAAAGACAGTATAAGTAATAACGAAAAAAGTTTAAAAGTGGCTTACACTAATGTTGATGGATTAATATCGGCAATGTTAGAAATCAACGATTTCTTGAGGGTACAAGAACCTGATGTTATGTGCTTTGTAGAGACCAAGTTAAGGGAGAATATTGATATCCATATGGGAGATGGGAATTACAAATTGTGGAGAAGAGACAGAAAAGATAAAATGGGAGGAGGAGTGATGATAGCAGTGAAGAATAACTTAAATATAGATTCTGTGGAAATGGGAGAGGGTAGGGCTGAAGTGATAAACATGAAATTAGAAACTGGAGAGAACTGTAAGAGAGATATAGCAGTAGTATATGTTCCACCTAAGACAAGAGCATGGACTGATGATGAATACCAGGAGATGTTGTCAGACATGGTTAGTTACCTACAGAAAGTGATTGAGAAATGCAGCAATATAATTCTAATGGGTGATTTTAATTGTAAAGAGGTGAACTGGGAGGAATGGGACTCAGGAGGCGGCGAAGATTCGTGGGGCACTATATTGTTAAACATTGTGATGAATAATGTAATGACGCAGTGGGTCAAAGAACAGACAAGATTCCGAGCTGATGACACCCCAGCAAGATTAGATTTACTGCTAACCAAAGAACCTGACGTAATTGAATCCTTGAAATATATGTGTCCTATGGGAAAAAGTGATCACGTGGTCATTGAGTTCCAGATGATAATAGGGAATGTGGTGCCAAGAGATGAGCTCCATAGGCAGGGAAGATACAACTTTGGGAAAGCAAACTTTACGGAATTGAGTAAATTTTTTGAAAATGCAGATTGGAGAAAATTCAGAGAAACAAGAGAGATTCAGAGGAAGTGGGATATCTTTCTAGACCTCTATAATTCAGGAGTGGATAAATATGTTCCAAGAGTAAGTGGGAAAGAATACAGGAAAAAGGAGTGGTATAATAGAAGGTGTATTATAGCAAAAAAAGAGAGGAACATGGCATGGAACAAATGGAGAAAGAGAGGTAATAACAGAACAAAGGAAGAATATAAAAGAACTAGAAATGAATATACAAGAATTCGTAGAGAGGAAGAAAGGAACTTTGAAAAAGGTATAATCGACAAATGTAAGGATGAACCCAAATTGTTTTATAGATTTGTTAATGGCAAATTGAAACAAAAGGAAGGAATCACCAAACTGAAAGTAGAAGGAGAGGTCTATAATGATGCGGCAATGCAAGCTGAAATAATGAACAAACGTTTCCAATCAGTTTTTACTAATGAAGGGGAGTTTGTGGAGGGGGAGGGAGTGACTAGGAGTGTAGTGATAAAAGATATAAAAGTGGAAGTGCAGGAAGTGTACAAATTACTGGAAACTGAAGATGTAAGGAAAGCCCCAGGACCAGATGGAATTTCAAATTGGGTACTGAAGGAATGCAGAGACCAACTGACAGATAAGATTCACAGTTTAATTGTGTGTTCGCTGGAAGAAGGGAAAGTGCCTCGGGAATGGAAGAGAGCAAATGTGGTACCAATTTATAAGAGAGGAAACAAGGAAGAACCCCTGAACTATAGACCAGTGTCCCTAACCAGCATGGTTGCAAAATTGTGCGAGAAGGTTCTGAAAGATAGGTGGATAAAATATCTGGAAGAGATGAATATTTTGACTGAAAGTCAGTTTGGATTTAGAAGTGGAAGGTCATGTGTTTCCAACTTGTTGAGCTTTTACTCAAGAGCGATTGATGTGCTGCAGGAGAGAGACGGTTGGGTGGATTGTGTATATTTAGATTTGGAGAAGGCCTTTGACAAGGTACCCCATAAGAGACTAATGTGGAAACTAGAGCATATAGGAGGACTGAAGGGTAACCTCCTGGAATGGATGAAAGACTTTTTGAGAGACAGACAAATGAGGACAGTAATAAAGGACAGGATGTCTGGATGAAGAGAAGTAACAAGTGGTGTCCCACAGGGCTCGGTGTTGGCACCAGTAATGTTCCTGATTTACATAAATGATATGGTAGATGGAGTAAACAGTTATGCAAGTCTGTTTGCTGATGATGCCAAGATCTTGAGGAAGGTAGAGGTTGAGGAGGACTGTAAAATGCTACAGGAGGATCTGGATAGGATACATGACTGGAGCCGGATGTGTGAAATGAAATTCAGCACAAAAAAATGTAAAATATTGGAAATGGGTAAAAGCACCAAGAGACCATCACTGAACTATATGATGGGTAATGAACCAATCACAAAAGCGAGAGAAGAGAAAGATTTAGGAGTGCTGTTCCAGGATAGTTTGTTACCTGAAAAACACATCAACAAGATAGTTAGAGAGACATATAAACTCTTGACCAACATAAGAGTGGCATTCCATTACATGAATGAAGAGATGATGAAAAAACTGATAGTGGCCATGATCCGCCTCAGGTTAGAATATGCGGCAGTAGTGTGGTCCCCACACAAAAAGAAAGATATAAACAAGATTGAGAGAATACAAAGAACAGCAACCAAGATGGTCCCCAGT
>JAGKTI010031220.1:1539-12194 GCA_018397915.1 Birgus latro
TCTCTCTCTCTCTCCCTCTCTCTCTCTCTCTCTCTCTCTCTCTCTCTCTCTCTCGTCTTTCTTCTTCCACCCTCCCTGACACCCTCCCTCCCTCTACCCTTCCATTTCTTTCACATACCTCTCTTTCCATCTCTCCCATCATCTGTCCCCTACATTTTCCTTGTCTCACCTACCCTTCTTCCTCCCTCACTACCATCCTTGTCAATTCTCTCCATTCCATCCACCCTCACTCCTCCTTCCCTCTCCCCTTCCACTCATACTTCCTATCTCTCACCTCTGTATCCTTCTGTCACCCCCACCACAAACCAACTTCATCCTTCCCCCCCCATCTCTCTCTCTCTCTTCCCCTTCCATCCTTCCTCCCCCTCTCCCGTCCCATCTCTCCCCCACCTTTCCTTCCCTCTCCCACTGCCACTAACACTGTCCATTCTCCCATGACCTGTCTCCTCCAAACCTCTCCTATTATCTCTCCATCCACCCACCCTAACTCCACCCCCTTCCATCACCCCCTCCACTCTCACTTCTCCTTCTCTCCCTCTCTCTCTCTCTTGTCTCCCCTTTCTTCAATATTCAAATCTTGTTTTCCTTTCCCGCCCAACGTCAGGCCTCCATCTTCACTCCCCTCCACGTATCATCCCCCTTCCATTTCCTCCCCTCTTTAATTTCTACCTCTTTCTTTCTGCCCCTCTCTCACTTCTCTTTCTTCTTTCTTCCTCCCCCCCTCCCCAAATTTCACTTCTTATTCCTCATCTCTTCTCTTCTCTCCTCTCTCATCATACCCTTCCTCCCACTCTATCTCTCAAATCCAGTTCCATATACCATAACAATTGTCCGGCCGGTGTCTGTCTTTCTCCCCAAACCAAGTTCACTTTTCTTCACCCCAGCGATTTTTACCCTTCATCTAACCCTGCCCTTTCCTTCACCCCAGCCATTTTTGCCCTTCACTTAACCCTTGCCCTTTCCTCCCTACTTCTCTCTTTCCCTCCCCCTTTTTTTCTTCTTCATCTTTAGCCTGACCCTCCTACTCCCCTTCTCTTCTTCCTTTCTTCTGTTTCACCTGTACCCCCTTTTTCTTCTCGCTCAATTGTCACCAATTCCTCCGCAAACCTCTCCTCTCACCTTCACCACCCCTTCCTCCTTCTTATACCCACTCCCACCCCACCCTCTCATCTCTTTCTCACCCCTCACCCCTCATTCACCTCTGCCCTCTTTTTCTCCTATGTCTAATCTTAACCCTTCCTCTTCCCTCACTCTAATTACTCGTCTTCTTTCTTACTTAAGCACCTCCTTCCAACCCTCTCCCCTCTCATCCCTCCCTCCGCGCTCCCACTCCCTCTCCACACCCACTTCTTCCTTCACTTCGCCTCACATTTCTCATCATCACTCCTCTTTCACCTTACCCCTCCCTCTACCTCACCCCCTCTCTCATTTTCACCTCTCCCCTACTCTCACCTTTCCCCCCACACACCTCCTTTTTCTCCCTACCTCCATTCTCTCCCTCCCCTCACCCTCTACTATCCCTTATTTGCAACCCTCCTTCCTTCTCACCACTACCAATCTGTCTTTCCTCCTACCCCCGCCCTCATCCCTTACTCCTCCCCCCTCCCCACTTTCTTTTCCTCTCTCCCATCCTCTCCCCACCCCTCTCTCCTAACCCCTCCTCCCTTCCTTCTCCTCACTCCTCTATTTCACCCTCCACTCCTCTCCTATCTCTCATCCTCCTCATCCCATTCTCACTCTTCACTCCTTTCCTTTCTCTCGCCCCTATCCCCCTCTGTCCTCACTCCTTCCCTCCTTTCCTCTCCTTGCTCTCACCCCTTCCTTCCACCCCCATCTCCCCTCACTCCTTCCTTCCTTTTCTCACACCCCTTACTCGTTCCTCACTCCTCCCTTCCTCCTTCTATCTTCCCTCCATCCACTCCAGGCACTCCACAATTCTCTCACTCTCCTTCCTCTCCTCTCAGCCCTTACTCCTCCCTCACTCCTCCCTTCCTCACCTTTACCTCCCCCCCTCCTTCTCTCTTTCCCGCCATCCACTCCTGTCACTACACAATTCCCTCCCTGTCCATCTCTCGTCTCTACACTTCCTCCTATTAGGGTTGTGCTTTTCGGTCGTGAGCCTGATTACGGGTTTGCCCTGTCTGATAGCCCACTGATTTGGGTTTTTCTGTCCAGCGACTTTATGCTATATTTTTACGTGACTCCGATGGGCTTGTCTGTGTGGAAGCTTTGGAAATGGTTGGGGAATGTGTGTGTGTGTGTGTGTGTGTGTGTGTGTGTGTGAAAAAGTAAGGGATCTGATCTGGAAGGGAATGAAATTACTTACGTCTTTTCAACCATGCCGAAATATTTATATGAATTTTATGCGCGCGAGGAACCTAAAGGATTTGTAATTGAATGCGTATTTTTAACACACACACATGCACACACACACGCAGGACAAACACAAACGCCCACGCAAATATCTCGCTCCACACAAAGCCACCAAGCAATAATTCGCCAATTTCTATCCAGCCCCGATTCCCTTCTCTAATTCTCCCATTAACCCAGAACAGCGAGGGTGTTCGATTCCACCCTAAGCCAGGCGTATTTTCTTCAGCTGAGGATAAACATAAGTGTCATTATAGAGCCACCATTACCCCTCTCAGCATCGGGACAACTCCAGTATTCTCTACCAGCAAGGTCAAACGCTTCTGATCTGTAGTCTGATGATAATACTTCGATTAAAATGATACCCGTTTTTGTTCTTATATTTTATACTTTATTTTTCATCCATTACGGACGATTTAGTTCAGCTCTGTGGAGAAGGTTTGGGGCTGAAGGGGTTAATGGAGATGATTTTTATGTTATTATGAGAGGTACTTCTTAACTGCATAAATCGTCTGCAGGTATCACAGCTGTATATGAGTCGCCGTCGTGCTGAAAAGACTAATTACACACCCACACAAGCACATCTGCACACATACTAATGCACCTGAGTATAAAAAAATAAAAATAAAAATCTTCCATATACACAAGGGCTCGTATTCCCGTCATTTAAGGAAGCTCCTTAGCACCTCTTCCTTAGCAACTTATTTTTGGATATTGCTGGTTAATATCCTTTTGTACGTTACCTATGCAGAATATGGCTTACTAACAGTGATTTATGTAATAAGGAGAAGGACAGTAAGGCGTAATAAGCATAATAAAGTTGCTCAGGAAAAGGTGTTAGAGAGCTTCATTAGCAAAGGTCAACCATATCCACACCTACAAATATTTACACATACACACATACATACGCACGTACACACCAATACACAAGCAAACATTCACACATACATATCCACATTCACTCGTACATATATACTGTACATAAGCATGCATACGCACATATATATTTACAAACAAGTACGCACACACACACACACACACACACACACACACACAGCTCACAAATGCAAGCACACATTCACTTCAACAAGTACATTTTCTTGCACCAAAATCCACACCCACACTCAATCCCCACACTCCCATAATCACACTGACACCCATGCTCACATCTACTCCCACAAGCCCACATATCCAATTATCCACACACTACACACCCACACCTATACGCCTCTACAAAAACACGAGCCTACATCCACACCCTGAAACCTTCCTATCCACACGCCTACACCCACTCACACTCACATCCACACTCATCCCACACCTCCAAGCTTACATATCCACACCCACGCTGACACTCATACTAAAATTGACATCTACACTTCTGCACTCACATTCACTCCCACAGTCTACACTCCCACCCCCACAATCTTATATATGTATGTACCCACCTACCCACCCACACACCACACACACACACACACACACACACACACACACACACACACACACCAACCCCTTCTCCCCACCCCACAAACGCATAGCAAACAAACTTATCCACACAGACAAACACACACGATACACACAACCCCACAAGCGAACCTCTCCACCCACAACCCCATCCCAAGCCGAACCAAGCCAATAATCCACCAATTTAAAACCTCCGCCAAACCCTGTCCTCTGATTTCCCTATTAAAACTTCACAGATCCTTATTTCCGCGAGCCCCGCGTTACTGCGAAACTTGGCCGCTACGGTTTCATTATCTCGGTTTTAAAGTTGCATTATCGTAGCCTTAAAGTTTCATTAGTAACCTCCCGTCGCAGTTGCGTTTTCCGTGTGCATTGGGATGATATAGGTATGGTTGTGTGTGTGTGTGTGTGTGTGTGTGTTTGTGTGTGTGCGGGGCTATGAATGTTTATATGGGTGTGGATGTTTGTGTGTCTGGGAGGAAAGTGGGTGTGAGAGGTTGGGATGTGTGTGTGTGTGTGTGTGTGTGTGTGTGGATGCTTACGTTAGTGGATATGTGTGCTACTCACAATATACAACAGTGAGAACATTTGTGTGTACCTGCTTTAAACTTAAAACATTTACACCGCCAATGTTTAAATCACAAGACTCAAACAACGACTTCTTGCCCTAATGAAAATAACCGAGAGAAGATAATGCAGCGTGATTAGCGTACTGTGGCGTGAAAGGAAACAGCCATTAGTGAAGGTAATGGGCGTTATATTAGAAGCGAACAAGGTGCCAAATACTGCATGTACAATCAAATACACAAGTTCGTTCTCCTCCCCTGCCTCTTTCCCATGGCTGGATTCACCACGTACCATTTTGTTTTTTATAGACAATGAACAGAGGAAGGAAAAACTAATAAAAAATAATAATCCATTCACCAGATCACAGGTGTCTTCCGTTCATTAAAAAGATAAAAAGAGGGACGAATCATGGGGCAGATGTGGAAGGGTGAGAGTCGTATGGAGTGGTATTCTCTTTTGAAATTTTCTATAGTTTCGGTCGAGGAGGCGGGAAGGAATGATTCTGTAGGCCATTTTCTTGGTCACAGCTGCTCACATATGCACTTTGGGAGTAAAGTTGGAGTTATATTTCAGTTTATTCTCTTTCTTTTAGGGGTAAGTCTCAAAAAGTTAGGGTGGTTACAAAACTTGATCTTCCTCCTCGTCGTTCTGACCTTTTCTCTCAGCTTAAAAGAAGGTGAGGAGGTATACTGGATTTTAATAATTTCTTCTGAATAGTAAGATTCATATATACAGATCTTCGTAACACTCAGGCTTCCATGATTCATTCTCAGCCAAGTAAACAGGTGTAGCCCAAATAAAATTCTAAACTTACCGCGAGCACGACCCTCTTTCTCCCCATTCCCTACTCTCCTAAATTCCTTCTCTTTCCTCTCCCTCACTCATCCCCCACGTTGTCCTCCTTATCAACTTTCGATTTCCTTCACTTTCGTTCAATATTTCCTGCTACAATCATTAGTTATTATACTTTCTATTGACAACAGTATAGGTTATTCTGTCAGCAGACAGCAGTTCGTTAACAGTAATGAATTATTGTGACTAAAGGACCATATTCCCTACATTTCGGGTTGTAAATAAAACACTTGTGCGTAATAACTTCTTCACTACAAGGACGTATTTTTGACGTTTTCTTCTTATACCTCCAGACGATTTTGTCCCAGTGAAAAAAATAGACATCGTGCTCTTTACTAGTTTAGCAACTTGTTATACTGACCCATTATGAAAATATTCATTCATACCATCTCCAGGTTATTTAGCCTGGGATAGACTGTGAAATACAGATTTTAGAGATACACTTGGATAACCCCTTAGTTCTGAAAAGTACTCGTAAGTTCAGCTAATCCCTTCTATCTAATGCCGTACATATTATTGAATTCTTGCTAATGTTAAAAGATTATATTTAGTCTAGGAAGGTCCCCAGGCAATGTAGGGATAGGTCAAGGCTGTATCTAACCCCTCCTTTTCAAATAGTAAATTCAAAGGCAAAGAAAATCGTCTGGAGATCCAAGAATAAAACAAAAAAGTACGTCATCGGAGTGAAGGAGTGAAATCATCCGAGGCAGAAAGGGTTAACAGAAATAAGACTTCATTGTACTGAAAGCCAATGAAATCTTGTGGTTTTAGCCTCACTGATCTGGTCTGGAGAAAGTACAATAAGCCCGGTTTTTCATTATACTTCATCGTACTGAAAGCCAATGAAAACTTGTGCTTTTAGCCTCACTGATCTGGTTTGGAGAAAGTATAGTAAGCCCGGTTTTTCATTATTCTGCCAGACCAAGGATGATTTGACGGGCTGTCCACGTTAGCGCTGGTTAAATCACACGCATCATTCCAGGAGATGTTACGAAAGGAGCAAAACACAAGAGAGATCAGGGGGCGCCTTTGTGGAGAGAGCTGTGGAGTAATAGATTTATGTTTTCATTTTAAACTGTCAAGAAAATACTACACATTTATCACAATTACATCTCGATATTACTAGTACTGTTCCTTAGAATTCCATTGCTTCTTAGGTGCTGCGAATGTGTTTAACTCACACCGGGATGATTTTCAGCTGAGAAATCCTAGCAGCTGATGGATTACGAAAATTTAACTGTTCAGCAGCAATGGACGCTTCTAGGTATGATTTTCTGCAGCTTAGATAAATCCTACCAGTTAATCCACGGAAATGTCATGAATTATATCAATCTACTGCCGTATTCTCAATCCCAGAGTTCATTCAAGATGGAAACAGAAAATTCGTCCAAACCACTCATCTCATTACAATTTCTCCAGGCACTGCAAGCAACCCTTACTCACCTACCCCTCTGTTTTATCCTTGTATTCTGTTCTTGGTCTTCTTCCTTTGATTTCTTCATTCAATGAATAACTGCTTTACTTTATGTCTAGGTGGATCAGAATTAAAAGGGTAGCATGAGAGTGAGTGAGAGAGAGAGAGAGAGAGAGAGAGAGTGTGTGTGTGTGTGTGTGTGTGTGTGTGTGTGTGCGCGCGCGCGCTTGTGTGTGTGTGTGTGTGTGTGTGCGCGCGCTTGTGTGTGTGTGTGTACGTGTGTGTGGATACGAGAATCATTTTCTTTTCTTTTTTTTCTTCCAGGTCCAAAGGTGGGCTTAATCATTCCTCCAATTGGCAGGACGAGACGATTAAAATGATGTCCAGAGCCAGAAGCAGCTAAAAAATAAAAATACTCAGGCATTCACGCATCATCATCATTATCTTCCTCCCCTTCCTCATTGTTATTATCATCATCATAATCTTCACCATACCAACAGCATAACCATTACTAGTTATATCACCTCCAACATCATCCCACCATCATCATCACCACCATCACCAGCACAACCAACATTGCCAGTACCATCAATAACACCATTACCATCACCACCACTATCATTGTTATTACTATCATTGCCACCAAAACTATCACCATCATGTCATCATCATCATCACCCTCATCACCATCATCATATTCATCATCCAAAGCAAATTTTCCACCCTTTTCCACTCATAAATGGGGATGATAGGATGGGGCAAAAATAAATGAAAAAAGAGTACTGTTATTAGAGTCCTCAGTGAATTATGCCACACATCCATTCACTCACCATTCGAACCTTCACATTTCGCATACACTGCACACACACACACACACACACACACACACACACACACACACATCTAAATAGCAGCAAAAATAAAATCAAATACACCTTTCAACAAGAAAAAAGAAGGTATGAAACAGGCCAGATGACAAATAGCAAAGTAGCGGACATAAATAGCAGAGGAGGCAGGGATGGAGAATACTTGATGCGCTCACCTTAGCATCTCGATAGACGCGACATTTGACCAAACTTCCTTGACATCCTCCCCCATCATCTCCCCCCCCCCTCCCTCTCCCCTTCATTACATCCCTCCAACCTACCCAGGTCCCCCCTCCCTCACCCATCCCATTATTTCACCCCCACCCATCACTATTCCGCCCCATCCATCTCATTATCTCATCCCCATCCATCATTATTTTTCCCACACCCACATCATTCTTCCCTCACCCACCTCCTTATCTCTCCCATCCACCCCATTCCTCCCCCGTCTATCCCATTATCTTACCCACACCCACCCCATATTCCTCCCCACCCATTCTCATTCTTCCCCATCCTCCTTCTTCCCCCACCCATCCTTATTCCTCCCCCACCCATCTCATTACCTCTCTCCCCCCCACATTTCTCCTTCACTCACCCTTTTATCTTCCCTCTCCATTACACCCTCACTAACCCCGTTATCTCCCCTCCACTGCACCTCCCACCCACTTCATTCTTTCCCCTCCCACCCCATTTCCTGCCCCACCCACCCTTATTATACTTTTCCCTACATTACATCCCATTCATCTCAATCCTCCTCCACCCACCCATTATACCCCCTTGCATTACACCTTCCACCCACCCTACCCACGTCATTATCTCACCCCTATCCACCCCATTCTTACCCCACCCAGCCCAATACCTCTCCACCCCTCCAACCCCATTACTCAGTACCTCGATTACCAAGGCACCTCCCGCTATTACCTCACATAGGCCAGGGTGAAGGTGGGTTCCTGGCAAAGCTTTAGACACTAGTGCTTGTTCCTTGTAAACACTAGTTGGCATAGGTCTTGACTCTTCATTATGTGGGTATTTTTCGTCATTTTACCGAATATTCCTGTAGCCTACTTTTCAGTACCACCCCTATAATTATACCCCTTCCCCACTATGTCGTCCTCCCCCTCCCCATACACAGGTCATAGGTCATACTTCCGGCTCTACAGGTACCAGGCACTTTACAACCACACTCGAGTTAGCAATGAAGCAAAAATAAATAAATGAATAAATAAGTAATAAAAAGAAATAAATAAAAATTAAAACAAAATAAAGAGCTAAAAAACAGGAGACTATTAAATTTTATTCCTGTTAATAATAATAGTGTGGAAATTTTTTATTTTTTCTTCCAATGGTGGAGATATTGGGTTCGTAATTCCCCATTCTCGTGAGTCCGAGAGGCTAAACATGTCTTACTTATCGATTTATTTTCTATACTACAGTTCAGTCTTCACTTTTACGCTGTTCATATACTTTTAATACCAGTCTACATTGCAAAAATAATACAAGAATACATTAACGTGCGAGAGACAGATATACACGGGCATGGAAGAACCGCTAGAGAGGCCCCTTAGCCACCGATATCCCAAATGCTGAATGAAATAGTCTGGTAATAGAATTAGTAGCAATGCAGGGAAGGAACACCAACTCTTTCAGCTCTACGACATATTTTCTTATCTATTTCTGATCCCTCCAGACAATTTTAATCAGTTCAAGGGATTTTCTACTCAGGGAGGGGTTGGATTTAGCCTTCATTAATCCTTTCGTTACTGAGGTTTGTTCTAAGTTGTATAAAATCGTCTGGTGGTAGCAAGAATATAATTACGTAAAATGTCAGTGGATTGACTGGATTAACTAAATGAACGATGTTAACGGTAATCAAGATAATTATCAGAAAAGTACGTAACACATATGGAAATAGACCGTGAATTAATTATGTATTTAAATGTGGAGACGGTCACGAAAATAAATGACTGAAAGTACGATTTAAGTAATACCAGTGTTAGTACAAAAGCACATTTATTATTTATTATTTTCACCCCCCCCCACACACACACACAGGGACAGATAGATACATCAGTTCCTGTTAGAAGTTCTCAAAAACATGGGTGTGGGTGGGGTGGGGGTGAGGGTGTGGGTGGGATGGGGATTTGGGTGAGGGTGAGGTGATAGGATGTGGACTGGGGTGGGTGAGAGAGAGCGTGGGGGTTGGTGGGAGCATGAGGGTGGTTTATGTGAGGGTGGGGTGGTGGAGGGTGAAAGGGCTGGGGTAGGACTGAGGTGACAGGGTGGGGGTTGGGGAGGATGAGGGTGTGAGTGAGGGTTGTGGGGGAAAAAGGAGAGGGTGTCATGGGGTAGAGGGGGTGAGGTGTATGAGTAAGGTGAAATTAGGGGTGAGAGTGGGGGGAGGGTGTGAGTTTGGGGATGGTGTGGGTGAACTATATGTGAGAAATGTAAGAGTGGGGTAGGGTGCCAGGGTGTGAGATGGGTGTATAGGAAGATGAGGTGTACAGGTGTAGTTTCTGGAGGGTGAGGGTGAGGCTGTGTGGCTGGTGCAACTGGTGTGGTAAGGGTGATGTTTCGGGACGGATGGTTGGGGGGGAGAAGTGAGAGTGAGGGGAAAGGGTGATGTTGGGTATGGGTGTATGCGAATGGTTCTGAGGGTAGGGGTAAGGGCGAGTATACGAGGGTGGGATTGGGGAAATGAAAGGACTGAACTGTGGCTTGTTATGTGTAGAAATAAAATAATATAAAAAAATATGTAAAATATATAGTAAAAATGCCAAGGGACAAACAAATACATGTGAAAACAGTCCAAGATCATAAATAGAAAAACAAGGTACATATGATAAATTTAGCCAAAAGTTCTTAAACAATAACAAAGGTCAACTGGCGTAAAGTACAACGAAAACAAAAATATGTAGCATAAATAGTGAAAAATATTGAAAAGATGTTAGGCTGAAACAAGTAAAACGACAACTGGCTACGTACTGAAATAACAGTAGAAAATCTAACAGCAGTTAGGTAAATGCGAGAAAAGAAATATAAAGTGAAAACGCACTTCCATTAAAACAATAAAAAAGGTTCAGAAAATGTTTAAAACAACCGAGAAGACCTTTTGATAAAAT
>JAGKTI010031221.1:0-12193 GCA_018397915.1 Birgus latro
TCAGTGGGTTAGAGCACTCCGCTTTGACTGAAGGGCCGGAGGATCGAATACACCCATGGGTCATTGGTAGACATCAGGAAGGACATCCGGTCATAGAATGCTACACGCCCCAATCCAAAAGTCCTCTACCCAGGGGCAATGCCTTAGCCCTTTGGGGATACCAGGCCTAAAACCAAATTATTATTATTATTATTATATGTTATGCAATGTGTTCAAGGCTCAGCTACTTGCTCCTTGGACATGGCAACTTGAGTAGGGTTCCCTTTCTAGACCGGGTCTGGTGCAAACAACTCAAGGATCAGGGCATAAAAACTCTGGGCAACCAACTTTACACGTATATTACACTCTCTTTGGCACAAATGAGTACATTACAATTTATACAATACACTACACAATAATTGGGCACTGTTAGGACCAGAGGACTCTGGACTGGGCGGTGTAGCCTTGGGCTGCTACAGGTGTCAGCCCAGTGTGGTGGGGGTCCCGTCAAGTGAGGTCTCTGTCTGGAGGCACGGGACCGCTGCCAGGGGCCGGGTTGTCTGGGATGGGTTGCAGGGCGGCATGGAGAGGAACCCGTCACTAAGGGGGCCTCGAGATGGGGTCCGGGCCTCTGGACCGGGCCCGAAGCAGGCGCACTTGTCTGCGTCTGCCTGGTGATGCAGGATGTCATCCGATGGGGCTGGGGAGGTCACGTCCCGGGGCCCTAGAGAAGCTCTGGGGAGTCCGAGGGCTGCGGTCTTTCTTCGTCTGGGCCTCTGTCAGGTGAGGCCTGTGGCGTCCCTTCCATTGAGGGTCCGTCAGTGGGTGGCATCGTCGGGGTGCTGGTTGCAGGGCAGGGATCCTCGGGATCACAATGGGGTCCTGCCAGACCTCGTTCTGGTATGGCTCCTGGGGACTGCCCCTGAGTGGGGGTGAGGATAAGGGGTCCCACTCGGCCGCAGGAAAGGGTGGGCAAGCAAGGGACATCCTCAGAAGGGGAAGGCAGAGGGGTAGGAGTCAAGGGGCGGCTTGTGGCCGTTCCCTCCTCAGTGCGGCTGGTGGCCGTCACTGAGTTTCCGTGTTCCAGATGGACTGCAAGCGGAGTGCGGCTGGTGGCCGTCACTGAGGTGTCACGCCCTGGAAGGACTGCAGACGCAGTGTCGCTGGTGGCTGTCACTGAGGTCCTGCTTCCCGGCAGGACAACAGTCGAGGTGCGGCTAGTGGTCGTCACCTGCCTGCTGGTGCAGCTGGTGGCCGTCACCGAGGTCCCATTACCCAGGTGGACTGCAGATGTAGTGCGGCTGGTGGCCGTCACCCTTCTGCTGGTGTGGCTGGTGGCTGTCACCGAACTTAGGTCCCCTCTTGGGGTTGCAGCCGTGGTGCGGCTGGTGGCCTTCACCTTTCTGTGGGTGCGGCTGGTGGCCTTCACCTTTCTGTGGGTGCAGCTGGTGGCCTTCACCTTTCTGTGGATGCGGCTGGTGGCCTTCACCTTTCTGTGGGTGCGGCTGGTGGCCTTCACCTTTCTGTGGGTGCGGCTGGTGGCCATCACTGAGGCCCTGCTCCCAGGAGGGCTTTTAACACGAGAGTGGCTGGTGGCCGTCTCTCCCCCAGTGCGGCTGGTGGCCATCACTTGGTCCTGCAGAGGAAGGGAAGCAGTGGAGCGGCTGGTGGCTCTCTCTTTCCTGGTGCGGCTGGTGACCATCACCTGGGTTCTGTCTGGGGCTAGTCTATTAGCCCCACCCCATACCTGATGAGTGCTGGCCCGGCCAGAGTGTAGTGCACCGGGACTGCATACTCCAGGTGGTGTCGGTTGCAGGTAGGAGGGGCGCAGGACAACGGGGGATATATTCCTGTCTCACTCTGAGGCCGTGCGCTCTCTATTAGCCTCCCTGTTTTCTTCTCCTAGGGTGGGGGTCACACCCCTGTCATCCCTCTGTGGGATGGGAGTTGCGCTGCCCCGCTCGTGGTGTCTTGTCAGGGTGGGCATTTCAATATATAAAATAGAATCCTGAGAAGATAGTGAAAGAAGTTTGTACAGTCAGACTATAACCAGCTTTAAAAATTGTTGTCAGAATGGTGGGATGGCTGAAGCCAGAGTGCACATATTTCAGAAATATCAAGTTCAGGAACATGAGAGTTAGAAGTAAGGCTGCTGCACACTCAACAACCACCTCTAGCTCTGATATTAGTATGGAGAAAGTAAGAGGGCACAGCCAAAGGGTTTGTCATCAGCAGTCTCAGATAGCATAGTCACAGTAAGGAAAGCTAGTAAGGTGTGGAGGAGGAGAGGTCATGTTGAGCCTAGAGGAAATTGGAGAAAGCCATGAATGTTGCAGAAAAGAATGTGAGGAAGAGTGTCAGACTAAGATCTGTGACATCATAACCCTTTCGCGCACGGTACCACGATTTGCATTACATGTGATGTGGTGTGCCAAAGCACAGGACCTCAAATCGCGTGAAAATGCAAAAAAAATTAACCAAAAAATAAGTTTTCGGTCGATTTGCGTCAAATTTTGTAGCATTCTAGCAGCCACGTGTCTCTCCCGAGGTAAGACTTTGGCAACACTGCAATGACTCCTATGTGCCTGTACGTAGTGATAGAATCTCAGTGCTCCACTAGCAGCCAGACAGCAGGGTCATGCTGTGTTGTGTTGTCCCTTTAAATCCGCCATTTTCCCCCTCCCACCCGAGGCTGAAGCCATTATTGAAATATTGTGACTGTACAGTGTTTTTGACTATATTGTGAAGTGATTGTGTCTAATGAACATAGATATATTGTCTGTAAAGCATTGGGGTCCGTTATCAGCCGTTAGGCCTAGAGGCAGAGTCTGGTTTGTTATAGCCGGGTTTCCACTCACCCTGCCCGTAAAATGATGTATTTTACCCTTATAGTGAAGCCATTACCTATATCAGTGAAAAATATAGTGCCTGGATTAGTGAAATAACTGACCTACCATAGCAGGCATTATGTTATGCCATAGAGATACATAGACATATGCATTGGTTGCTAAGGGAACAGGCGGTCTCTTACGCCATACAGTAGGGAAGGGAATAACAGAAAAGGCTGGGATGGAATCATGTGATAGTGTTTTATATTGTATATGGTTCAGTGTGAAATATACGTATAAAACAGTGCAGCGAGTGTTCACCGAGAAATATTGTGTGCATTGACTGACAGCGGAAAGTTACGTAATGATCAGAGACAAGAAAATACGCCACACAGCGATACATATATGACATTATATACGTATGTCGTGCAGCAATGTTCGTTGAGAAATCTGTTGTGTGCATCGCATGTAGTAGGCAAACGTGGTGCAAGAAACAGAGAATACGCCACACACACACACACACATACACACGCATATATATACACACACACACACATTCACACTCACTCACGCACCCACAACTCACACTCTACCTAACTCATCTTCAATTCCTTCAAGTTCCTGCCAGCAGCTCAACACCTCTGGAGCAAGTGAGTATCCATATTGTTGATTTGTACACTGACCTGTTTCTACATTTCTATATTTTTTTTCACAAATAAGTATTGTTTTTTACATATACACATATGAGATGGAAGAAAGTTCAGCTTTAGTATCAGTACCTAGCAAAAAGACTAGTGGAAATGTCGAGTTACTGAGAGTACTATCAAAGAGCTTATCGATATTTCACATGTATAATTTGAGTAAATAATAATAATAAACGTAACGAGCGAAAATAAGTAAGTATTCGCGAGGCAGGGAAATTGAGCGTTTTTATCTCGCTTGCGGGCAATGAAGAGTGTTCTGTTTTTGTCGTCCATTTACTCCAAAATTATTGAATGTATCGATTTCCTGTAAGAACCATGATAAAGATCAGTGAATTCTACATATGTACAGGACATAACTATGTAATTTCTCTAATGAAAAGTTGTGGTTACGTAGGAGGTTATTGTGCGCGCATGACGAAAGTGCACCATGGCCACGAGTACCCTGTAGTTTTTTGTGATTTACTCGGAAACTATTAGGCGTATCAAAACAAAAAGGTATCAGGAGAAAGCTTATGAAATTCTACATAAGATTATGTAATAAAAACATAAGGTGTGCGAGAAAACTTCTGCAGTATACCTCCCTGAACAAAAATCTTTTTTTTTTTTTTTTTTTCACAAAAATGGCTTTTAGTTTTTGGCCATTTTCTCGAAAACTACAAATTGCATCACAACCGGACATACCTCATTAGAAAGCCAATGAAATTCTCTATCAAAACTTATAATAACATTTTTCTGTATGATGGAAAACACTCGAACGATGATGCTGGGAAGTGAGATCAATGTTCCAAAATGTTTATTCACGGTGGCCTAGTGAACTTTTATTCGTATTTTTCTGGTTTTTCTTTTGGCTTATCAGCTAGAACAAACATCGGCGAATAAGATGATGTGAGTTTCAGGGCAACATTTTGAGGTGTGGGTGGCGAAAATGAGGTGAGAATACGTGTAATTTGCGTAAAGCGGGCTGCCACGGAGCGCGCTGGGGAGTTAAATCGTGAGCCGCGAAACTTAATAAAACTTACCGTGCGCGAAAGGGTTAATTGATCGTCACTGGGAGAGGGGTGATGGTGAGGGCAATTATTCCCTACCCCCCTCTGATTCGAAGGCAAGTGTTGTGGCACCAGTTTATTAAAACTGAAGTAGAGAGTGTGATGTGTAATGAACATGTACTGTATACTCAGCTACTTTAACTAAGCATAGAATTGCCCTCTCTCCATCTTGAATGATGAGATGTAATTGGAGAGTCACGTTAAAATATGGTGGGAGTCATGAAGAATTTTCATGGTAAATATGTTGAACCATCAAGTACTCTGGCTGATCAACTGGAAACTCTGTAAGCTGGAAAAAGACTGAAATCACTGCCTAGTTAAGATGAATGAGACAGTTGTGGGTTGTAAAAATACCTATCAGCTAGACAGTGATTCTTAGGGCTGGAGCAGTGATTATAATTCTTCCCTTAGACCACTATGAATACATATCAGTGAGGACTAATACAGGATTTCCCGTACATGACGCTCATCTTCCACTCAGGTGCACAATGTCTCCTTTGTTGTGAGGATCATGGTTCAGTCGGTGTAATTTCTAAACTATCAGTTATTCATTTCCGACTCCCACTTATGCACCCACATCAGCAGACCGAACCACCCCCTCAACACATAAGATACTGTGAGGTGAATTTCTGTTAGATATTTATGGACCATCCTGAATATATATGCCATATAAAAAAGTCAAGTAAAATTTACATGTTAGTAACTATATAGTTTATTCACTGTAACTAGGCGGAAATCTTCTCCCTTTTACTGCTTTCATTACTGTAGCTCAGTGCCAGAATATGGGGTCAGGGTGGCTTAGTGGTAGAGCGTCGGACTCGGGACCGGGGGGTCGTGAGGTCGAGCCAAGCCTGGTAGCTGTAGCTGCCATGCCAGGTGGGGTAGCACCCTCCTGTCGCCTAGCAGGGATTTATGATCTAATAAGGTCTAGCTCGGGGGACATTTCCCCTTTTTTTAGTGCCACAATAACACAATACTCCGGCTCATCATAATTTCCCTAGAATTTCTTTTCATGAGCAGCATATTCTAGCGTAACAGCTCAACATTCACGATGGACAGATGGCAAGTTCACTACACCTAGTTAAAGGGATTGGTGTTGTCATTGCTAATAATAAAAAAATAGCATTAGTAGTATAATAATAGCCATTTATATATTATTAATGCAACTTTTTTCTCTCTCCCCAGCTTGAACCAGTGAACATCAGTCAGGAACAACATTTATTAAAGATTGTGATTTTTTTTTTTTTTTTTATTATGTTGTCTCCTTTGTGTTTTGACTGTGGTACCAGTTTTGAGATGTTTATTGGAAGAAAGGATAATGTAATTTAGGCTTATTAAAAAAGATAGTAAACTGACCTTTTATTTCCCCTTGAATATTTATGGAAAAGTAGGGAATGTGAAGGTGGATGGAGTGGTTGGTGAGTGGGGTGTGCCTGCAGAGATGGATGAGAATGGCAGTGCTTTAGTGGACATTTGTGCCGGGAGGGGGTTGGTGATAGCTAATGCCCTCTTCAGGCACAAGATGATCCATAGGTATACATGGCGAATGTTGAGAAGGGTGGATTAAAAAGGGATTAAAGAATCCCCCGAGCTAGACCTTACAATGAGATCATATAGCCCCGCTAGGTAACAGGAGGGCGCTACCCCTCCCGGCATGGCGGTCCTGGGCGCGGCTCGAACTCGCGACCTCCCGGTCCCGAGCTTGATGCTCTACCTCTGAGCCACTGTGCCCCCCAAAGAAGGGTAGATGGTGAACTGAATGAACGGAAGGCAATGATTGACTATGTGTGTGTGGAAGAAAAGAAGAGAGGATGTGTAATGGATGCAAGAATATATAGAGGTTGGGGGAGTGGACTTTCTGGACAGGAGGAAGTACTTCTTACAAGGAGGGTAGAAAAGTTACAAGAGGATGGAATAAAGGCTAAATATAAAAGGGAAGTGGAGGAGCAATTGGCTAAATATAGACTGGAGCAGATGGGGGACGTGGAAGGTGTGTGCAAGATATTCACAGAAGAAATCTGTGTAGCATGTGAGGTGGTGCGTGGGGTGAAGAGAAGATGAAAGGGGGCTCAGCGAACAACATGGTGGACTGAAGAGGTGAGATAGGCTGTGGATGAGGAACAGGGGCGTCGAAGAAGTTGAGAGATGGAAGAAAGAGTTATATGTAGAGAGGAGGAGAGAGGCGAAAAGATTAGTAAGACAGAGTAAGAAGAGAGTGGATGAGGAATTTGGATGCAATTTGCGTGTGAAGTGGAGGGAATGTAAGAAAATGTTCTGGAAAGAGGTAAAGAGAGTTAGACAGAGTGCAAATGAAGTTAGATAGAGGCGTGAAAGACAAAAAAGGTAGATTACTTGTGGAGAAGGGAGAAAAAGTGAACAGATGGAGAGAACACTTTAATGACTTGCTGAACATAGAGAATGAAAGTAATGCAAGTATAAGTGGCTGGGGAATGGCTGGGAGAAGGAAGGTTGTGAGAAGAAAGGAAGAAATCAGAAGGATGGAAGGGGCAGAAGCAATAAAGGAAGTTAAAATGGGGAAAGCCCCAGGAAATGATGGAGTGTGTGGTGAAATGCTGAAGCATGGGGGAAAGATAGTAATAGAATGGATATGGAAGGTGTGCAGATTGGCCTGGGAGGATGGTAGAGTCCCGGAGGACTGGAAGTCAGGTACAATTATTCCCCTGTACAAAGGAAAAGGGGAAAAAGAAGTGTGTGGTAATTACAGGGGCATTTGCCTTCTTAGTGTAATAGGAAAAGTATATGGTAGGATACTTATTGACAGAGATAGGGAAATAACAGAGGAATGAAATGGAGAAGAACAGGGAGGTTTTAGGAAGGGAAGAGGTTGTGTAGATCAGATATTCATTCTTAGATCTTTAGTGGAAAAGTTTCTAAAGAAGGGAAAGAAGTTGTATGCAGCCTTCATGGATTTGGAGAAAGCATAAGACAGGGTGGATAGACAAGGATTGAGGAAAGTATTAAGAATATATGAAGTAGATGGGAAGTTACTGAAGGCAGTGAAGAGTATGTATGAGGGTGCTAAGGCTGCAGTGCGTGTGGATGGTGAACTGAGTAAGTATTTCCACTTGGAGGTTGGATTGAAAAAAGGATGTGTCATGTCTTCATGGTTGTTCAGTCTGTATATGGATGGGGTTCTAAAAGAGATACAAGGTTGGGCAGTGGATGTTGGAGCAGCCCTAGTGAGAGAGGGCAGTGTTTGGAAACTCCCTGTAGTGTTGTTTGCAGATGATACTGTGTTGTTGAGAGAAGATGAAAGGGAGTTGCAAGGCTTGGTAGATGATTGAGTTTGGGAGAGTGTGTAAGAAGCAGAATCTAAAGGTGAATGTAGAGAAGAGTAAAGTGATGGTCTTCGAGAGAAGTGAAGTCATTGAATGTACAGTAGGCGCGGAAAGTATTGAAGATTTTTTTGCCGACATCATTCTTTTTTGCGTTAAGTGAAATGGGTCAATACTACCCTCCCCTGTGATGCGAAATGAGCTGATGCTTTTTCAATGGGAGCTAGCAGCCCTGCTTGATAGGTTTGGCACCACAGGAGCAGGCTCAGTAATGTTTGGGCAGCCACAGGAGGAGGATTGTCTCTGTGTGTGATGCACCACAAGGGCATGTTTTGACTCAAATAACACAGTTATTTGGTTACCTACCACATTCTCATCATGCCTAAAGTAACCACAAGCAAGGACAAACGTGTGGAAGTGATTACTTTATACAAAGCTGGCCACAAACTCCCATTTATTGCAAATCAGATGGTGTTAGACTGAGGACAGTGCACAGACTGGTGAAGCAGTTCAAGGACAGTGGGGAGGCCATTCCTCCCACTCCACTTCCCAAGCCTGGGAGACCTCGTAAGACAACCTTCAGGACCCGTCAGCTGATCTCAAGGCAAGTTAGCAAGGATCCAAGGCTAACAGCATGGGATTTAAAAGAAAAGAACCCACAGTTGCTGGCAGATGTGTCTGTCAGAAGTGTGCAGCAGCTGTTGCATGACGATCTGGGTACAGGAGTTTTTGTGCTCGTAACAAACCACTGCTAACTGCACTTCAGAAGAAAAAGAGAGTAAATTTTTGTAAGAAATATCTTGCCTGGAGTGAGGAGCAATGGAAAACTGTGCTTTGGAGTGATGAGTCAACATTTACTGTCACTGGTACCCCTTCATCACGAGTGTACCGCAAACCAGGCAGTGACCTGGATCCTAAGTACACTTCCAAGTTTGTTAAATACCCAGCCTCACTCATGGCTTGGGGCTGCTTTACATATTATGGTGTTGGTAGGTTGGTAATTCTACCTGCAAATGAAAAAGTGAACCAGAACAATTATTTGGAGCTCTTATGTGATGTTTTAAGTGACTTTTCATAAAACCGAGGCAAGAGTATTTATGCAAGATTCTGCCCCTGCACATGTTGCAAAGTCAGTGAAACAGTGGCTAACAGACTGTGAGGTTCCCTTTATTCGAGATTGGCCCGGAAACAGCCCAGATATCAATCCCACTGAGAATTTATGGGCGCACATGAAGCGGCAGCTGTGTAGTATGGACATATCATCTTTGCCTAAACTTGAGGCTGCAGCTATGGAGCAGTTTTAGTCTGTCTGTTCTGCAAAACTACGCCATCAGTCTCCCCAGACGCCTTAAGAAGATAATAAAGGTGAAGGGGAATGCCAGTAAATACTAAATTCAATGGTGAGTGTTAATTTATTTGTTTCTTCTTGCTAACCACAAGAATGTTTTCTTTTTTTAAGATGGCGTCAACACTTTCCGCACCTACTATACAGTGACATTGGATGGGGAGGATAAGAAGAATGTGAGTGCATTTAAGTACTTGGGTAGTGTGATGAGTAAGGATGGAAATCTGGAGGGTGAAGTGCCTGAAAGGATGCAGCAGGGAAGGAAGGTTGCTGGTTCCTTGAAAGCAATGGTAATAAACAGCTAAGTGAGCACGGAAGAAAAAAAAAATGCTGCTACATGACAGTATTGTGATACCATCTCTAACATATGGAAGTGAAGCTTGGACCCTGTTGGAGGGACAGAAGTCAAGAGTGAAAGCAGTGGAAATGAGTTATTTGAGAGGAGCATGTGGAGTCACATGGAGAGACAGACTAACAAATGAAGAAGTGAAGGAGCGTTGTGGTGTGGATGTGGACGTGATAGGAAGTGTTAGGAGAAACACGTTAATGTGGTTTGGGCATGAGGAGAGGATAGAGAGCGAGACACTGATGAGGAGAGTGTATGTGAACGAGGTGGAGGGGGGGAGAGGGAGGGCTTATTGAGAGATAAAGCTGCATCATAATCCACTGCAGTGCCACCAAATGTTAATTCTGTTGCAAAAAATAAAATGCTAGAATAAGTTTGTTTTTGTAAATGGTGGACTATACTCACGTTATCTTCAAACACTGCTGGTTAGTCAGGCCACATTTCACTTGTCGTACGCATTGCCCTTCATCAAAACTTTTATTCATAGTTCACCTTTATTTGGTATTATATCCATACCCAGCCTGAGACTTAAATAATATGCCATCCTATACACAATTTTGGTTTTCATGATGATGATAAGTAAAAATTCAATATATGTTAAATGTAATAATGATAATATTAATAATAAAAATAATAATAATAATAATAATAATAATAATGCCATGACTTTGGCACATTTGGTGAAGGAGCTTCACATGATCTGTTGCTGCTTAACCCCACTCTGTCCGGCTGAGCAGACCTATCGACCACTGGTAAGCAACTGCTTTTGTTTGGCCATCTTACTGGTACAGTACAGTAAATACACCATGAAGGATCCGGCACCCCCTTGCGGTAGAGAGCATCTTGCCAGGGTAGGACCAAGGTCTTCTTCCCACGGTAAGGGAGATTTGGTTCCCAGGTGGATGCCGCAGCTTTTCCACCCATGATACAGAATGCCATCACGTGTAGAGGCCTTAGTAAGGTATATTTCCACCCTGAAAACCATGCCTTGAAGGCAATAAGCATATCTCACGTCATTAGCTCCTTCAGCTATATAGTCAACATTCGATAAAATAGCATAAAAATTTGGACTTATACTTGAGCTACAAAAAATATTTAATCCCCATTTTAAAGCTAATACACAAATAAACATAAACACCCTGGAAGATGATAAATGCTAGGGAAAAAAAAAAAAAAAGTGCTTAGGTCCTGCAAGTTCTGGTGGTGACAATAGCACTTTGGTTTATATCTTACACAGATGTTTGGCAGTAAATAATAAATTGATAAATAGATACAAATGTGTAGACAGAAACACTAGAAAGAGTAAGCCATGAATATATTACTCATGAGCTCACATCCATGCTTGGCTTACTTCTGCATATCTAATTCCTAAAATATCTCATTCCTATCTACTTATCTGGGGGCACGGTGGCTCAGAGGTAGAGCACTGAGCTCGGGACCGCGGGATCGCGAGTACGAGCCGCGCCCGGGACTGCCGTGCCGGGAGGGGTAGTGCCCTCCTGTTACCTAACGGGGCTATATGATCTCATTGTAAGGTCTAGCTCGGGGATTCTTTAATCCCTTTTTTTTTTTTTAATCTACTTATCTACCTACCTAATATTTACCGACAAACACAGATGCCCCACTAATACCTGTGAATACTGATAATGTATGCAAAACTACCCATAACCACACGACACTTAAGACACTTAGAATGAATAAAACGAATATACACTTAACTCATTCAGTCTGATGCAGTTTTCTGTTTTGTTCTTGCATCTTCAGACTCTTCTTTTCAACTCAGGAGAGCCACAGGACTTGAAGGGGTATATGAAGGCTATTTGTAACTCTAAACTGAATAAAATCACCTGTAAGTAGCAAAGATAGAGTGAAAATAATACTTCACCTGTAACTATCACAGATAAAGTGAAAATAATACTTCAACTAACAAGGGTTAAGCTACAGGATATTTATATTCTTGCTATCTTGACAATTTTATTCAGCCCAGGTGACAATTTTCGAACTGGAGGGGTTAGATACAGCCTTCATTACCTCCCTGAAAATGGTCTGGAGGTAGCAAGAATTCAGTTAAAAGGACATCCTCATGCCAAAAGGTTAATTATTATGCACTGAAACTGCTATGGACAACAAGATAAATGTGGAGGAGCTATTATATGAATAGTCTGCAAAACACTACAGTTTGATGTTATATTTGATGTGTGTTATCATCTGTGGGATGGAATACTGTGGCAATGCTAAAGACAAAGGAAGAAAATACTGTAGATATGGGACGGAATACTGTGGCAATGAATGAGAGAGAGTGAGAAAGAAAATGAAATTATTGTAGATAAGGTACAGAATACTCTGGCAATGCAGGAGAGAGGAGTCACTGGAATGTACGGTAGATGGTGATGTATTCAGACCATCGCTCCACCCTGAACCTCTGCAGCATGTCCACAGTGATGCCCTCCTAACTTGGCTCCTTGATAACCAGTTGCAGGTGAGGGGGCATAGGGTTACTGGAAATTCTGCTATATCCTGTTAAAGGATTTCTTATTTTTTGAGGGAGTTGTTTTGTCAGTACCGTAATTCGTTGTGTCCATATTAACTGGCAATTTCTGTTACATCCTCGCAGAGTATAACATATATATACAGTAAGTCCTCAAATTT
>JAGKTI010031222.1:0-12193 GCA_018397915.1 Birgus latro
TATATATATATATATATGTACCGTCTATATGTGGTATATATATTGCATTTGAAAAGATTAACGGAGACAAGGGATAAATATGATTCCCGAAACAAAACAGCGAGATATGAGCAACAAGCTGGTTCTTCGAAGTCAGCAGAGCGATATGAAGCAGACCCGAGGACAGCAGCCAGCAGCCCCACACACAGCCGGCACACTCCCGCTCTAGACATCAGGGCCAGCTGGTTTACGTTTCAGTTCGTCTTACATTACCTACACGGCTTCCTTGCCATATACAGCACCTTTGCATTATTCAGTGCGGAATTTTTCCACCGTAGATTCATCCATATATCATCACTGAACATAAAGTCGTTGTCTACAGTACTATATCCTTAAACTGGATGAACAAGCCCGTCTCCTCCATACAGTACCATTATGAAGATCACATATGTTTGATTTTTTTTTCCCAGTCCTGCCTATAGCCATGGTTTTATTCTGTGGATGAATTTTTGTGGTCAATATCTATCTATTTATCTATCTATGTCTTGGTAATATCCGCGCTGAGTGGCCGGATAAACTGATGCTTCATATTTGCCATGGATCATTGTATTTGACGCTCCGTGATGACTTGCTGATATTTCACACATTGTATTTTGTGGTGATTATCTGCCCAACTCCCTAATGCCAGAGTTAACCGATACTCCCAGTCCTTCACGTATGCGACAGGTCAGCTCTGGAACTGTCTTCCTCACTCTCTATTTCCTACTGCCTATGACCTTCAGACTTTTAAAAGCAGTATGTCCAGCCTTCTCAAAATGTACTCATATGGACATACCTACATGTGACGCCTTTGACCTTCTCTCGGTTTCGCCAGACCATTGGAAGTGTCAAGAACAGCCAAGAAATGGGGAAAAAGAGGCTAATGTTTTGAGTAACTGCGAATGAAATAATGCATTCTTTTGGTAGACGTAGTGATTTTCAGCAACAAAGGTCTCTTTCATTTATTACATAAAGTCTTCAGCTGTGGAACAAATTAAGTAATTTCAATTCGCAGGGAGCCTTGGCGATGTGTTGGATACTAAATAATACTTAAGTCAAACACACAATGTCAATTATTCAACTTTATTGATGTAAAGGCATTTAAGTTGCCCATTACTGCACAGACTAGTTGATCTAATGTCCAGTTTCCTCAGCTGTCCAAGACGGTTGTAGCTGTGTGGTGATACTTTTCGAAGTTTTCTGGTCAAGTTATGCGATGCGAGATGGGGACGTTTGTACTGGGCGTCTCTGCAGGCCCTTCCCTCCCCCTCTTATTCACCCATCTTTCCGTTGGTCCATCTTTTGTCGTCTTGTGCAGGACTGGAGTAGTGATGTGGTGGCTTCTACTCCTTCTTGGTCATATCTTTACCGTGGCTGTCTCCAATGAAGAAGAGTACTTTCCTAGCCACTGACGGATGCAACACTTTCTCTAAAATGAAGATCTGAAAAAATTACATGGATTAACAGAGTACTACAGAGGCCTTAAAAATTTGATAAGGAGGGGTCGAACTTTAACCTGAGCTTTGGGTGATACTGTGAAATAAAATGCTCAGTTGTTTTTAGTTTGAGTTTATGGTGCAGTTGAAAAGTTTTAGATAGCTGTCTCTCCTCCTCCACTTCCCCCCTACTCTCCCTCGCCCCCAGTTCTCTCCTGCTTCCTACCCCCTTCTTCCCCGCTCCCCATATAGTTCCCTTCCCCCTCTTAACCTTCACTTCAAGATGATCAGACTAGACAATAAATTCTTCCATCACTCAGGCGGTACATAAGGATTTAAAAGGCACAACCTATTTTCAGTTCAGTGAGATGATTTTAAGGTTGCTTTACGGTGTTTGGGGGTGAATTAACCACGAGAAGTTTTTTACCTGTCCGACCGAGAGAGGTGAAACTACGTCAATGATCCGACCAGCCAGCGGGATAATTATAAACGTATTGTGTATGCTCCACTAATAACAGGTAAAGGAAGAGGAAGGTAACGCCACCGTAAAACTTTCAGGTGTCGCCTTGCATTGCTTATCATCCTTAAAAGTGTATGACCAAGAGGCAAGGCGGAAAAGGAGGTGTGATAAGGAATAACATCACTACCTGGAATCCGTGCGGCCAGTAGCCCGTGGTGTGCCCAGAGCGGCCGAGGGTGGACAGGGCGCTGGACACGTAGTCAGAGGGGATGGGTGCAACCAGACCTGAGGATTAACAGGTTTATTGTTTTCAAGAGTGAGAGCATGAAACCTACACTGCTCTCAATTTATCCAAACTATCTATTGAGTTATCATTAACAACTGTATTAAACCCGTAAGGGATGGTCACAAACAAATCACCTCCATATCGTCTTGTCCTCAGCTATGTAATTTTCACAAGTTAGGTATCCTTAATAATGAGGTCAGACATAATTGCTATCATGATCTCTCTCTAGGACTGTGTACCTAATTTTTCTGTTGTTTTGTGTCTTCTCTCAAGAGCAGACAATTGTTTCACCAGAAGTAAACACTGATTGTGAACCTTTTACCTGCCCATTCTAGTCTTTGTTCCATCCTACTGTCATAACTCACTGTGTACTTCATTCTACTTTCTTCATATATCCTGTGAACCAATACGGTAATGTTATACCCTTTTAGTGAATAACCTGTGTAATACTCTTAAGGGGAAGGGACGTGTGTAGGTAACTAACGCACGTTAATGGTGCACTGGGTTTAGAAGGTCAGTGTGTCTGCCCTTTGTATTGCATTTAGCCAACCTCCAAGACACTATACCTGTATCGTAATTTAACTTAGCATAAGGCAGACTCAGCTCTTCCAATGCTGATGACTTCAACCATTGAAAGAGGCATAGACTGTGACATCAATTGAGAGGGTGCTACCAAAAGCTGCATGGTGCATCTCGGGGAAACTTGCCCTTTTTGGCATGTCATACAGGTTGCCCAGTATGCACCCAGGCACATACCACAGGACATCACTACCTGAGGCAATGGCAGGATGTTTTTTTTCTCTCCCTCAGTTTATGGCGCCCTGATTACTTTCAGTACTTTTAAGTTCATTTAGATTTATTTATTATCCTATATACCTTTTATCACATAAGGGTTGTAAACATATAGACATTTTTTTAGAGAAAGAATGGTACTGAAATTATAACCCTATAACTTTAATGAGCTGCAATAATCCACGAAGGCGGATTATGGGATGTCTGTGGTTGATTCCAGGTGCAGCAGTCATCGCCCCTTAATTATTAACATTTCAAAACCTGAAGATTATAAGAGATCCATGATGAGTGGGCGTGAGCTGCACAAGAGTTTAAATGATTTGGAAAGGGATCTTGATACTGGGTCTTGGTCCCATTACCTTACTCTTACTGTCTTTCAGGTAATCTCTGAAATTAAAAAAAAAAAATGAAAACAGTGCGGGTTATAAATTACATTTCTTTATATTTGTGTTCTTTTCCTTCCTGGGCTGACGGCAAGTGATAGTACAAAGGAGTACAAGAGAAAGCACGCAGACCTAAAAGTCCTTTTGGAGCTATTTATTACAAACACCGTGAATGTGATATCTAATTCTATAAGCAGATCATAAAGTCTGCAGAGTAGGAGAGGTCCCCCATCACCACCATCACCACTGCCATCAAACCCTCCAGTTAAAGCCAGCAGGAAAACGAGAGACGATGTTCAAAGAGTCTAATGAGAACTTACTGGTCCTTGCGAGTTTGGTCATGTTGGTGGCGACTAAGCCTGGTCTGAGAGTCTGCACTGTCACGCCCGTGCCTCGACACTCCCACCACAGCGACTCAGAGAAGAAGTCCACGAATACCTTAGCAAGAGAGAGACAATTTAGTTTCAGGCTGGTTATTACAATACCCATTTTGCACTAGTCTAGAATTGTCATCTCTCCACCTTGAATGGTGAGTTGTAACAATAGATCAACACTAAGATGTGATGCTGGTCAAGAAGCAGTGCTGTGGAAAGTGTGTAGGGCCATAGTATTGTCTTTTTCTGTCAACGGAGCGATGTGAAATAAGCTGCAAAAGGACGAAAATCTTGGCCAAGCTAGAGTAAAAGCATTATTGTATTAAAGAAAATTAAGATGAGGATATAACTTCATCAGAGACATTACCATCCCAGCCCTAAATCCCGCCTAAGAGAGGGGGTGAGGCAGACTCCATAGGGGTATAAATAGCACCAATGTAGTAGAAACAACAAACAGCTTGCCAATCAGAACATAGGGGTATAAACAGCACCAATGTAGTAGAGGTAACAAACAGCTTGCCAATCAGAATTATCATTCAGTTACAAACGATCCAAGCCTTCTAAAACTTAAGTCCACCTCAAACAAAAACCATAAACATATATTTTCTTTTTCTTTCTTCATACAACACTGTAGGGTAGTCATTCCATCTACCACCATGTCAGAGAATGAGTAGAATCCTTGCTATGTGCATCTCCATACATATATCAACCACTTATTTTACATGTACCGCATCATAACACGTCACGGTGCAACTGAATATTTGATATCACATGCCAGAATTGGATACGTACTTTATGTTTTATCCTTTATTGCGTTCACAGGAAATAAGCTACAGGAGGATGTAAAACACCTCTCACCTTCGATCTAGGAAACGTGTAGTGCCACAAATAATTAATAAACAAATAAATAATCAGATAACATTTATGCACCTATGCTGAACTGGGAGTAGAATCTCTGACCACATCACTCACCAGGCTTGGGGTTCACTCCATAGCAGCGTACATGTGGATAAATATTATACTCGCCGTCATACAACTTCTCGCCGCCCCTTTCCTGAGATCTTAACCTCACGTCTGCAGCCTACCACTTTCTGGGCAGTGGGTGAGGGGGGCACGGCTCAATAGGGAAGTTACGTGGCGGCAGTTACGGTTCCTACCTTCGTTGCGGAGTACAAGTTCGTCGGGAAGCTGGACAAGATGGAGGCAACGTTGATGATGGCACCGCGTTCTCTCGCTACCATCTTGGGCAACACCAGCTGCGTCATGGCCACCACTGATGCCACGTTGATGTTGACGTTATTCCAAACGTCGTCCTCGCTGGTTTCAATAAACGGTGTGTGCACGTCTAAGCTTATGCCGACGTTGTTCACTGAAGCAGGAAGGGTTAGAATGAGGCCATGTAAATATCTATAGCTGTCTGGGTTATAGGAAAGAAGTTTTGTGAGAGCACAGTACATAAGATCTGCCTTTTAACACTTCACTCCCAATAGAAAAACGGACTAGACGTCGTATCAGTATCTGTGAATAACATTTGTTGGGAATTTTTTTTGTAACTATATTGCCCTTCGCATATAGCAAGTCTCAGTTCCATATATTTGATAAACAAAGCCCAGAGGAGGTTGTTGGTCTCACCCAGGATGCCCACGTCCTTGTCCTTGAGGTGGGCAGCGATCTCCGGATACACAACTCTGCCGTGGCTGAAGTCCACCTGTACAATCTCAGTCTCCACACCTGGCGACTCCTCCCCTGGTGGAAATTGTGAAAACTTGACTAGGTTATCTTGAATCCCCCGCGAGTGATATCATGACCGTCTGTTATTACAATTATTATTATTTTTATTATTATTATGCCTTCAGTGTCTCGAGAACTCTGATGGATGAAACACTTTTACATGGCGAAATTGTATCGATTGTTATGTTAACAGTTTTCGCTCTGTGTAAGAACAGAGACAGAATTTTTCGTGCATACATGACGTGTGCGCCTTAAAGAAGGTGAGGAAAGAGGAACAAGGAAAGCAGTGGTAATAAACTGAAGAAAATGGAGAGGAGAGGGAGGATGGAAGGAAAGTAAAGGAAGATTAGGGAAAGGCATGGAGATGAGGGGTGAGCACGCACACTGAATTAAATTACTATTCATATTTACTGATAAGCTGCTTGACGATGTTGAGTTTGTCTTTGTTGCGAGCGATGAGGAGGATGTTCATGCCCCGCCCGGCCAGCTGCCTCGCGTACTCCTTCCCGATGCCGTCCGTGCTCCCCGTCACCACTGTACACACACACACACAGGATATTTAGATGGCAAAGATGGCTTCGTAGCACTTCTTTCTAAGCTGTTTATTTTGCACAATACACCACAATATCCTCTTTTACTGTACTGATGCAAACTGAACGAACAGATCTATCTATCTATCTATCCATGATAATTAATGGTTGTTCACTTGGAAAAAGAATGCTGACACTAAATTTTACGTTTTATACTAGTGGGTTAGCCTTTACAAGCAAACTATAACTAGACAATGATTTTATGCACCCACTGTATAAAGAGCAAACCAAGAGATATTTTGTGAGACATTAGTTTAACATTCAGGCTGGTGTGGCTCTCTCAGCTTAACAAAATCGTCTGGTGTAAGCTGACATGGAGTACTAGCGTTATCCCGAGCATGAGAGGATTAGTAGATTAACAGAGGATTAACAGGTCACAAGTCCACAACACAGGCAGTCATAGATGAAAAAAAAAAATCTCACCTGCCCACTTGCCGCCGTACTTAATCGCCAGGTTGTCTTTGCTCAGCCGCGCCCACACGAACTTGTGCACCGCCCTCACGAGGTCCACTCCGATGTAATGCACCCACCTGACCACCCAGACCAGCCCGAGAACAGCGAGGACACCCTGAAGCTCCATCCTAACCGAGGACCCTGGCACTGCACCAAACACACCTGACACAAGCACTGTTCACTTGCTGACAGAGACGCCGGCCCTTGTCGCTAGCTGAGGTGGTCACTGCTTGCCACTCATCACAGCAAGCACCTCTCCACCCCCCTCCGTGGATATCAGGTTGCCTGGTAAACGGCATGTTTCATTCCATACATCGTTCGTATATTGTTCACACACACACACACACACACACACACACACACACACATTACTCAGTTATTTCTACACTCGAGATTTGTTCTTGTATTAGCCCGCACGTGGTCTATGATAGGACCATACCTTATCCTTATCTATCTATCCATCTATCTATCTAGAGCGACTTTGACACCGCTTGCATTTTCTTAAGGTTTATTTAAGGTAAATCTAAACCACAGAAACACACAGATCTTTGAGAACTTTGCTTTTCTTGTACAGCTGCGATCAGGAATATCGGTCCACTTTTTTGGTCGAAGAATTACGAAACTTAACGCAGAATTCTGAAAAGTCTGTTGGGCTTCGTGCATAAGATCAGTAAGTTTCAAAATTCATCGTTCAGTCTTGCTATTCATCGTTAGGCAGTGGTTCGATATTACACTCCAGAATAGTTAGTTCATTAATCATTGCGGTGATCTGCGGAGAAAATTATATGTGTATAGATCAAGTGGAGTCTATCCTAGCTGGCTTATTTACTTATCAATCTATCTATGTATTTACTTATGTATCTATTTATTTATCTATTTATTTATTTATCTGTCTCCTAAAACAAATCGCTAGCTATCGTGCGTCGAGTGTTGTCTGAAGAAAAATGTTGCTACTCCTGCTTATTTTTCGCTTCTCTCAGCAGAAAACGAATGACTATCTCTTCAAGGCGCATCAGAGTCCACTGGTTCAGGGGATTCTCCATCAGGAACTGCTGAAAAAAAGATCATCATCATAAAAATATCATCATCATCATCATCATAAGCTCCATCTCCATCGTCATTATCATCATCATCATCATAAGCTCCATCTCCATCGTCATTATCACCATCATCATCGCCATTAATATCATCGCCACCATCATCATCACCACCATCATCAATATAATCATCATCATCATAAGCATCATCGTCATCATTATCATCATCAGTATCATCATTGCCATTACTATTATCACCGCCATCATCACCACCACGACCATCATCATCATCATCATCAGCCTTCTCATTCCCGCCTAAAGATGGAGTGAGGTTAGGTCCAGAAAGCAAAGAATAACAATAAGAGACGATAAATGGAACCTATCATTGCTCTTCTCTGCCAGCCTCAAAAAAGAAAGAAAAAAAGAAAGAAAAGGAAACTACAGTATGACGAAGGAGAAAATTGTTGAGCAAGCATTTCCTTTAAGTGGTAAAATTTAACAAAAAAAAGCTTTATCATTTGACTTACTTGCTTTATTTATTTATTTATTTATATTGTGACTTAAGATTCAAGAGTAGTAACCTTACTGACCTAGGCTTTAGTAAGGAATATGTCTTAACCTTTTCACCCTGAGTTTTTTTTTTTTTTTGCCTTACTTTGCTTTCGTCAGAGTCCGACTTTACTGTGACAAGGAGTCGTGTTATATGCTGCTTTGAAGAGGTCGCAGTACCTTTGCCTTAGCGATTTGTTTTGCATACTACACACTGCCATTCTCCTGTATGGTTTATATATCGTTCTAATATCGATACACTGCATCTCTAAGAAACAAGAAAATCATGAGATGTTACGTGGGGAATAAATCGCTAAGGAAAAGGTGTAACGCACTCTACAGTACCTCTTAGAATGTGTTACTGGCGTAGATACCCCAGTTGTGTGGTAGAAATAGGAGAGGAAGATGATAAGTGTACAGATAAAACGAGCCGCTGCGAAATCAGTTAATCTTTTCGTATCGTTTTCTGACCTGGAGGGTCGGACAAAGGATGAAGTCCTACCCGACTATGTTTGCTCGGCGGTCAGAGTTTAGTGAAATCAGAGATGAAGAGATTAACACAAAGATTATGTTTCCCAGATTTGCACGTTATCTACCCTAAGAGTTGGCGTAGCCTAAGAGGGGCGGAGCGTATTTCCAGAGTACCTACCAATCAAAATATGCCAAATCTTTCTCTGACTTTCTTGATGGCTCGTAATTGACTATGGGTGAGCTGAGTAAGGCCCTCATGGGTCGTGCGAGGTACTAGTACTGTTGAGTGGCTGGAGATTATTATTCCAAATAGCCTAATGGCTAAATAACCGAAAGAGGCGGAGAAACGACAACCTAACAGCTTTCGATGTAGCAGAAAGCGTCACTTTTAAAGTCACCTTCAAGAGACGCATTCATACGTCTTTGTTACGGTCACGTACAGTGTTTGTCAAATTTTATTACACTTTCCCTCATAGATTATCATTGCTCAATACGTGACGTTAATTACAAAAGACACTGTTTTGGACCCTTATTAGTTTATTCACTACTCTAACTACACTTGTATAATTTATTCACTTCTCTCACCTACACTTGTGTGTGATTTATACTTGGTTTTTACCCTGTCTTCAAGCCACTCGTGTTCGGTATCTGTGAGTATTGTTCGCGAACCTACGCTCCACTGAGTTGTGATCTGGTTAGGCAAAAGTACCTAGTTTATATTTGTATTACGCAGGGCTATGTGTACATTTTCCTCTTTATAAATCGAATCTGGTATCTTTTATCGGATGTGTGCGTTATAGTGTACAGTAAAGTTGTTAGTTTTCTTGTGAACTTTACCTTATCCCTTTTAGTGATTAATTTAAGGGTTAAGAGTGCACCTTAATATACACGTCCGTAACAAATACGACAAGGGAAATACCTGCACGCCGTGTGGCCAGTAGCCCGTGGTGCGGTGGGCGTGGCCGAGGGTGAGGAGGGCGCTACTGACGAAGGTGCGGGCGGAAGGCGTGATGAGCCCTGTGGAGATGGACCTGCTGAGAAGTGGGGAAAAATATTCCTATCTCTCTATCTATCAGTTTATCTATCTATCTATCTATCTAGAGAGAGATGATGATGGTCTGAAGGGAGGTGAGGGATGGCAGAACATTCTTTTCGTAAATGCAAGTGGTGGGGCACAACATACCTCGCCCGACAGCAGTTATTGCCCGTCCCTGCCCCGCAGGGCGGAGACGGGTACTGCTTTCACTTGGCTTGTCTATTTGTTTGTCTGTCTGTCTGTTTATTTGTTTGTTAACAACTTTACACGTAAACTACTGGTGCAACTTTAACCAAAACTACAGGATTGATGGGCTATGACCTCCTAATCACCTGATTAAATTTTTGGCCAAATTGGGCCAAGGCCCAGGCTGTAGGCACAAAAAAAAAAAAAAACTATCGTTTTTTCGCCATAATTCTTTTCAGATTTGTCATATCGACATGAAAGCAAAACCTACAGGTGCATCTCTCAAATCTGCATCCTATAACATGCCTCATTACATCAGGGTGGTCACCCCCCAGTTAGCGGTGGGGGGGGGAGTCAATGTCAGGTGGGTTGGACCTAAAATTTCAAATGGGCAGAAAATCGTCAATTTTCACCCGATTTACTGCAAATTTGATATGTGACATCTTTGAGTAGATATAGTGTTGTGTTTATATGTCAGCACTAAAATGTTTGTCGGCGATGGATTTGTTGTGCCTTTGCACAGCTTCTTGTTTTAGTGCTGCTAAATACTGATTCAACAGTGCCATTTAGTGTCAGTAAACAATTAAAGTTGCAACTAATTTCACTTTCAACTTGCCCTGTGAAACTCGCAATGAAAGTCTACGGTAATGGCACAACTAACTTCACATTCAAGGACTCGACCTGTGAAACTTGACCCTACGTTTCACCTTTCAGACTTGGGGACATTACCCCCCCAATTAAATCAGTTCCTTTTGAGACCAGTGCCCACATATCCTAAAAGTGTCATGTAATTTCATTCAGCCGTTCTCCGTGATGTTGCTAACAAAGAAACTCGACCAAAAACATTACCTTACCGGACTCCGTTTGGGTGAGGTAATTAAACCCATATGTAGATGATCCATTGCGACAAGTGGAAGTGTTGGCTGGGAGAGAGACACAGGTTAGGGCTTGAACTCTTTATTTTCTCTCTGAAGATTGGTTCTGTGTAGCCCGGAATGTTAGAAAAAAAAAATAAAGAATCCAGGCTCTAACCTGTGTTTCTCTCCCACTCAAGAATTCAAGCTCTGTGCCTCTTACCTACCCAAGAATCCAAGCTCTAACCTGTGCCTCTCACCTACCCAAGAATCCAAGCTCTAACCTGTGTCTCTCTCCCATCCGATATTTCCGTTAAGAATATAGTTTTTATCCGCCTTAATCCACGGAGCTGGGTAAGAATTGTTTTATTTTGTTCTTGCCTTCTCCCGACGACTTTATTCAGGTTAGAGTAGAGTTTCTGAGCTGAAGGAGTTAGACAAGAGGGTTTTCTTAGNTATCAATCTTATTAACCCTTGTGCAGTCCAGAGCTGTAAATCAGTCTGCACCAAGTAAACAAACACACATGGAAAGCTTGATTAATTAGAATATACAACAAGTTCTGCTCAGATATACCTGAAGAGGTTCACTGGAAGGCACCTGTAATCTGTTGTATGGATTATTTTTTATATATATATATTTTTTCTTCTGTTCATCTTGTTTAAAAAAATCTTCCTTCTGAACAAAAGAACGAAACAGTAAAATTAGGAACACACTCGTAAAGTGCCTCAAATATACATTTATAGTGGGTTTTGGAATTTGCTCTGAGTTTTATGTATGGTTATGTACAGTTTAGCATCATCATTTTGTTATTGGATACAGAAGAGTAGACTATTGTGTATATTTGGAATACGTGGTTCGTTCACATACCATAAAATAACTAAATTGTGTGTGTGTGTGTGTGTGTGTGTGTGTGTGTGTGTGTGTGTGTGTCCACCATTCACCCCTATCATGCGGCACAAAACCCTTTCATTACGACCCGTTAGTACAAATGAAAGAACTTACTCGGTTTGGACAAGTGCTTGGAGAAACTGGTCATGTTTGTGACCACGCCGTTTGGTCTGATGGTCTGCACCGTGACGCCAGACCCTCGACACTCCCACCGCAGAGACTCAGAGAAGAAGTCCACGAAGGCCTGCAGAATCACCATTACCATTACCATCAAGAACATACCAGATGTGTTAACAGCTGTGGCACGAATGTATTGGGTTACACCATTCTCTCTCTCTCTCTCTCTATCTCTGTCTGTCTCTCTCTCTCTCACTCACACACACACACACACACACACACACAACACTAATGTACAACATCGAGTGAACTACGGCTTCTCTCTTAACTTAGTTGCGGAATAAATGCCTTCATACGGCATCGGGCAGCTGGATGCTCCTGAGGCGATACTGATGATGGCGCCGCGTCCTCTGGCCAGCATGCCGGGCAACGCCAGCTGCGTCATGGCCACCACCGACGCCACGTTGACGTTGACGTGGCCCCACACCTCATCCTCGCTGGCCTCCACAAACTTCTTGGGGGGAACGAACG
>JAGKTI010031223.1:0-12193 GCA_018397915.1 Birgus latro
GCAACCTGTAGAAAGACGATTTTATTCAGCTGAGTATACCACAGAATGCAGAGTTATTATTGCTACCTTTAAACCTCTCATGGTGGGGATAACTCTAGTATTCTGTTGCAGTTGATGACAGACGACTATATTAAGATGAGTCGCAGTAGCCTGAGTATTAATAAACTAAATAATATTGTCTGGAAGAAACGCGAGTCATGTGAGGGAAGTTGCTGTCACTCTGAAAGAGTTAATATTCTTGTATGGAGACAGAGTCCAGAGAAACTTGTAGGTTGTCCATGTGGAGTTTTACATACAAAAGTTCTGATACAATATTGAGTTTTGAGATCTCTGTTAGAATCCCTCTGAAGCTGTTTAATGTGTGTGTAACATCATTTAAACGGTTTGTGATCATCTGTAGCATAGAGTGCTGAACATTAATTACTCTGTTTTGACATTATAGGGCATTGGCTAATTCAACAAGGGCAGATTTAAATCCAGAAAGATCACGAGTGGACACTACACCAAATAACCCACTTAGAATTTCTCCTCCAAGATCAAAGAGTCCACGTTTCACTCGTGAACGACCTGCGGGTGTTTGGTTAGAGAAAGTGTCATGTAGATGAGAGAACTGCATCCTAATGTAATCAATTTTCCAACATATGGGTAGGTAAAGTGGGTACCAAAACGCATCCCTTGTATGTTGTTCCTTGATAGCAGACAGAAGGACCTGCAACTCCTCTAGCTGTTGTGCGAAATCGGGCAGGGCGATGGCCACGGCGGCCAGCGGCAATAGGGCGTAGTACAATGAAACTACATCTTTCACCACCATTACCTTGCATCCCACGCCAACCAAGGCCCCGGGTCATACGACACCATCGTCCTCACCCAATCCAGATCCTACCAGGGTCAGCACTGCCAGCACGTGGACCCACAACTTCTTTCCTATAAAGTAAGTCAAAGTTTGAGGCGATTGTTATGAATATGATTATGACGAGACTGTGGGGTGATAATTTTATGTAAGAGACTTGCAGGCAGAACGCAACTTTGCACGATAGCTATTAATAGCAGTGGAAGATGGCACCGTTCTAGAAGGAGAAGAGGGGTCTGAAGAGGTGTCAAAGAAAGGATGGGAAGAAAAAGAAGCATATCCTTGTTGAGAAGAAGATGAGGCATCTCCTAGTGGCTCCTCCAATACTATGCCTCTCGGCACACGTTTGAGGGCATCAGCATGTACCCACTTGGTCTCTGCTTTAGACAGACCCAGCAATTTACTATCAAGTTTTGATTCATGCTCGTGATCTAGGGCAAAAACTAAATCACCTACTTGGATGGTAACATCAGAGACAGCTGCGTGTTGCTTTTGTACCATTTCTGCATTTGAGAGGGCCAAATTATCCTGAATGTAATTACAGAATTTTCTGAAAATCTGGGAGGTGAACTTTGACATAATCATCGTGACTAGATTGGATCAGGCTTAGATTACAACAAGGAATAAGGTAGCCTCTTGTCAAAGCCATAGATGACAAAGAATGGAGTTTCACCAGTTGATTAATTGATAGATCCATTAATTGATGCAGCCTCCTGCGGGATCCACTCATCCCGTGTGGAACTCTTATCTCCCACCATGTGATGCAGACTCACAAATATCTTCCTATTCTGGTGCTCTACGAGGCCATTAGAGGCTGGAGGATGGGCGACTATATTGCATTTCCTAATTCCGTATCGATGACAAATTTCTTCCAGCGCTGAATGCTTGAACTCTGACGCGTTATCAGTTAGAATGACTTCTGGGGTTGTGAAAGAGCATATGACTGAATAACAAAAGCATTGGCAACCGTATTAGCAGAACTGTCACACAATGGAGCCAATATCACAGATCTGGAGAAATGATCGACTACCACTAATAGACAGACTAAGCCAGATTCTGTACGAGGTAGCTTCAGAAGATCAAGGCAGTTTTTTTTTTTGTATGCAAAGAAGAAGGAACCAAAGGCCATGGGCCCGTATACTGTTCTTTCCAAGAAAAAACAAAAACAATATGAAAGAGAGCCAAATTCAAGATCGGTTCATATCAAGATGCATGGACACACTGCCCTTTGAAAGACTGGAGATCATAGGAAGTAGGAAATACAGACAGAGGAAGACAGTTCCAGAGTTGACCAGTTGTATAAATGAAGGACTGAGAGTAACGGTTAACTCTTGCATTAGAGAGGTGGACAGAATAGGGATGAGAGTTTGTTGCTAGACGGGTGTTGCGTGCCCGTCGTAGAGGTGGTGGGATGCAAGCAGACAATTCAGACGAACAGAGACCGTTGAAGTAGCGAAAGAAAAGAGATAAAGATGCAACAGTGCGGCGAAGAGACAGAGGTTGAAGGGAATCAGTAAGAGGAGGAGAATTAATGAGGCGAAAAGCCTTTGACTCCACCCTATTGAGAAGAGCTGCCTGTGGGGAGCCTCCCCACACATGAGAGTTATACTCCACACGGGGGCGAATAAAACCCCTGTACAAAGTCAACAACTGTGCAGGGGTAAAGAAAGTTCGGAGTCAGCTTAGCACACCTAATCTCTTGGAAGCAGATTCCACAAGAGATGTAATAAGTTCTTTCCAAGATAAATCCCGAGTGATTGGAACCCCAAGCATGTTCAAGGATGATGCAGGACTGAGTTGGACATTATTAAACATCAGTGGGTACTCCTGTGGAAGATTTTGTCAGGTTGATAGGTGTAAGAACTGAGTCTTTGATGCATTAAAAACAACAAGATTATTTTTACCCCAGTCAGAGATACAAGCCAAGTCAGACATTAGGTGTGACATAGCCTCATCCCTTGTTTGTTGAAGCAACTGCCGAGATGGATGTTGTGGGAACTGAATGGAAAGATGAAGGGTGGAATCATCAGCGTATGAGTGGATAGGGTTAGATGTACAACTTAGAAGGTCATTGATGAATAAAAGGAAGAGAATTGGTGATAGGACAGAGCCCTGAGGAACACCACTGTTGATAGATCTAGGAGAACAATGATGGCCGTCTACAACAGCAGCTATAGAACGACCAGAAAGGAAGCTAGAGATGAAGGCACAGATAGAAGGAGAGAAACCGTAAGAGGGCAGTTTGGAAATCAAAGATTTATGCCAGACTCGATCGAAAGCCTTTGAGATGTCAGGTGCAATGGCAAAGCTTTCGCCAAAGTCCCGAAAGGAGGATGACCAGGAGTCTGAAAGGTAGGCGAGAAGATCGCCAGTGGAGCGTCCCTGACGGAACCCATACTGACGATCAGGTTGTGACAGGAAAGATGCTTTAAGATTTTCGTGTTAAGAACTGACTCGAAAACTCTTGAAATACAGGATGTTAAAGCAATTGGACGATAGTTAGAGGGTTGGGAATGGTCACCCTTCTTTGGGACTGGCTGAATGAGAGCAAACTTCCAGCAAGAAGGAAAGGTACAAGTAGATAGACAAAGGCGAAACAGTTTACCTAGGCAGGGTGTAAGCACAGAAGCACAGTTCTTGAGGACAACAGGAGGGATTCCATCAGGCCCATATGCCTTGTTAGTACTGAGGCCAGTGATTGCAGAAAATACAGCAGCTGAAGAAATTTTAATGTCAGCCATGAGGAAATCAGGGGGGGGGAAGTGATGGAGGAACAGTACCGGAATCGTATAATGTGGAATTGGAGGAGAAAGTATGAGCAAAGAGATCTCCTTTATTAGTAGAAATAGCTATAGAGCCATCAGGGTAGAAAAGAGGAGGGAAGGATGAGGTAAAGTTGCTAGAAAGGTTTTTAGCAAGGTGCCAGAAGGAGCGAGAATTCGAGTTGGAGAGTTGAGAGCATTTATCACGGATAAACTTATTTTTAGTAGAGTGAAGAACAAACTTAGTACGATTCCGGGCAGAAATATAAAAATGATTTGATTCAGGGGTGGGTTGGCTCTGGTACCTTTTATAGGCCCTCTCCTTGTTGCGGACAGCATTAGAACAAGCGTGATTAAACCAAGGCTTTCTTGCATTAGTCAAAGGATATGAGAAAGGAATGTATGCTTCCATGCCCGAGAGAATAACCTCCGTAATGCACAAGGCAAACTCAGACGGCTCCCTGGCATGGAAGCAATAATCATTCCAAGGAAAATCAAAGAAGTACTGTCTGAGGGCCTCGCAATCCGTGGCTCCAAAGTGCCACAGATGGCATTTCTCTGGGGGGTTCACAGGCCGTACCAGAGCGATAGGACAGGTTAAGGTAATAAGGTTATGATCGGAGGAGTCCAACGGAGAGAAGTGATTAATAGTGTAAGCAGAAGGATTAGTTGTTAGGAAGAGGTCAGGTATGTTGGAACTCTCTTCAAGGCAGTCAGGGATACAGGCAGGGTGCTGTACAAGCTGCTGTAGGTCATTAAGATAGAAAATATGTAGGTTTGTTCACCAGGTGGATCAGTGAAAGGAGAGGAGAGCCAAAGGTGGTGGTGAACATTGAAATCTCCTAGAATGGAGATTTCAGAGAAAGGAGAAATGGATAGAATGTGTTCCATCATAGAAGTATGAGAGTCAAAGAATTTTTGATAGTCAGTAGAATTAGGCGATAAGTAAACAGCGCAGATATATTTAGTCAGAGAGTGACAGGAGAGCCGAAGCCAGAGAGTAGAGAATTCAGAAGAATCAAGTTCAGGAACACGAGAGCAAGATAGATTGTTGCGTATATATACACAACAGCCACCTTTGGCTTTGAAATGAGTATAGAGAAAGTAGGAGGATACAGAAAAGGGTTTGCTGTCAGTTGCCTAAGACAGCTGAGTCTCTGTAAGGAAGAGAAGGTGAGGTTTAGAGGAGGAGAGGTGGTGCTCAGCAGAGCAAAAGTTAGAGGAAAGGCCACGAATGTTGCAGAAATGAAGAAGGAGTGAGTCAGACAGTGGCTCCAGGCAGCTCACAGAGTCGTTACCGGGAGAGGGGTGGATAAGGACATTTAAGGTGACTCCGAGGCTTGGTTATTATTTGTAGCCATTTTTGTTGAATTTTGAAAAGTAAGTGTAGTGTGTAGTGTTCATTAGTTTGATGTTGACAGTTAGAGAAACTTGTATTGGAGAGCATGCTGGCCTACTCTCTGTGTTGTTGAGACACTGAAAAAGTTCAGCAAAGGGGGATGGTCAGGAACTATTCCTGATTGCTGATGAAACAGGAGCTGATGAAACAGGAGCTCCAGCCCTCCCTGTCAACAGCTTTCCATCCACCTTAGGAGTACCGCCCTGCTCGACTGGTGCTACAGTCTACTCCTAAAGGCCTTGACGGTACTGGGTATTGCAATATAGAAGCAGGCTGACTGGTTGTTCCTTTATCACGAGCATACGATAAACATGCATCACGGAGCACTTCTACATCCTTTCGCATAGTGGGCCAGTAATATGAAAGATGTGCCCGTTGTAAGCTTCTGTCTTTAACCAGGTGTGACACATGAGGGGTGTCGTGGATTAAAAGAAGAACAGCAGGAATTAAGTCTGTTGGAATGACTAGTTGCTTAACATCATAACGAGGCACATTGTTACCTGTAAGTCATTACTGAGGAAGAAATCAGACACAGGAACTGGTAATTTTGGCAAATAAGAACTATCACAGGACGCAAGAAAATATGGGACTTGAGATCATAGAGGATCAACATGCTGGAACCCATTTAGTGTGTCATAACTGAACGCCAAATTTACGTCACAACCAGTCGAAACTGCGGCAGCATGACAAGAGAGAACATCGACTACAACATTTGACTTTCCTGGAATGTATACAAAAGATGGATTATAGTCATTAACAGTAACTGCCCAATGTGCATGTCGACCAGTATGATTAAGTCCCCGAAACAGGTCACACAGATGAAGATGGTCTATTTGGATATGATCAGGGTAACCGTAGATGATGTCGCGGAAATGTTTCAGGGACCAGACCACGACTAGGGCTTCCCAATGAGGTACACTGTAATTCTTTTCTGCAGAGTTCAACACAACTGGCATAGGCAATGACACATTTGTTTCCATCAGAGTTATTTTGCTTGAGAACAGCACCGAGGCCCACCCCGGAAGCATCAGTACATAGCAGAAATGGTTTTGAATAATCAGGGAACGCCAAGACTGGGGCTTGTGCAAGAGCAGTTTTCAGGGTGGTAAACGTGGTAGCTTGTTCATCTGACCACATAAATGGCTCATCTTTCTTTAACAGTTTCATTAACGGCGCAGCAATTTGGGCGTACCCTTTGATGGAATGACGATAGTAGCCACTAAGACCAAGAAAACTATGTACTGCATCTGTGTTGGTGGGAGTAGGGAAGTTTGTTAGCCTACTGCATTGACCTTTTCATCCGATGTGTGAATTCCGTGAGCTTCTTACATGAAAAATGACACTTTGACAGTTTGATTTAAGTCCAGCTTGTTTGAGCCTAGTGAATACCTCAGCCAATTTCTCTAAGTGTTCCACTACAGAGCGATTAGCGATTATGACATCGTCAAGATAAGCATAGACTGAGTGACCTATCATGCCGGCGAAAACTGTATGAATTAGCCCCATGAACGCCAATGGTGCATTTCCCAAGCCATGTGGGAGTCTACGGAATTGGTAATGACCGGACAGGGTGCTAAAGGCAGTGATTGGGCAAGATGATTCTTCCATTTCTACTTGCCAGAAGCCATTAAAAAGATCTAGGGAGGAGAAAACACCATTGTTTTCTCCTAAGGATTCCAACAAATCAGTGAGTACAGGAATTGGGGATCCATCTGGAACAGTCAGTGCATTTATGCGTGTGTAAACTATGACTGGTCGCAACTCACCATCTTTCTTTGGTACGAGAAATAATGGACTATTCCGCGGACTGTCAGAGTGTTGGATAACGTCAGATTCCAACATTTCCTGAATAAGACAATCAGCCTGTTGATGCTGACTGAGAGGTAAACGATAGGCAGGGATGTACACTGGTTGAGCTTCAGGCTGTAATGAAAATGATTTTTTTTTTTTTTAATGCAAGGAAGAAGGAACCAAAGGCCGCAGGCCCGCAAACTGTTCCCTCCAAGAGCAAACAAAAACAATACAAAAAGAGAGCCAAATTCAAGATCCACTGTTCATTTCAAGATGCCTGGACACACTGCGTCTGAAGAACTGGAGATCATAGGAAGTAGGAAATACAGACAGAGGAAGACAGTTCCAGAGTTGACCAGTTGTATAAATGAAGGACTGGGAATAACGGTTAACTCTTGCATTAGAGAGTTGGACAGAAAAGGGATGACAGGTTGTTGCTAGACGGGTGCTACGTGCCCGTCGTAGAGGTGGAGGGATGCAAGCAGACAGTTCAGAGGAAGAGTAGCCATTGAAGTAGCAATAGAAAAGAGATAAAGATGCAACAGTGCTGCGAAGAGACAAAGGGTTGAAGGGACCTAGTAAGAGGAGGAGAGTTAATGAGATGAAAAGCCTTTGACTCCACCCCACACATGAGAGTTGTACTCTAAACAGGGGCGAATAAAACCCGTGTACAAAGTCAACAACTGTGCAGGGGTAAAGAAGGTTCGGAGTTGGCTTAGCACACCTAATCTCTTGAAATTAGATTTACAAGAGATGTAATATGTTCCTTCCAAGATAAATCCCTAGTGAATGAAACCCCAAGCATGTTCAAGGATGATGCAGGACTGAGCTGGACATTATTAAACATTAGTGGATAATCCTGAGGAAGATTTTGGCGGGTTGATAGGTGTAAGAACTGAGTCTTTGATGCATTAAAAACAACAAGATTATTTCTACCCCAGTCAAAGATACGAGCCAAGTCAGACATTAGGTGTGCCATAGCCTCATCCCTTGTTTGCTGAAGTAACTGCTGAGACGGACGTTGCGGGAACCGAAAGGAAAGGTGAAGGGTGGAATCATCAGCGTACGAGTGGATAGGGTTAGATGTACAGCTTAGAAGGTCATTGATGAATAAAAGGACGATAAGATTAGTTTTCCCCATGTTCTCACCTGGTAGCACTACTACTTCACGATAGTCTTGCAAGAGATCGAGCAACTGACTTCTGTACTCAGGATAATCGTTCTGCTTCACATGAGATTCAAAATTACATGGGGTGGTAATGTCAGAGGACTGAACAACTGAGCACACATCTGCAACAGAGAGTGGGAAGTATTGGCACACACGTACGGCCGCTGGGTATACAAAAAAAAATCACCACTCTGTGTCCCAGTAGGCAGCTTAAGTAGGATATTAGTAGTGTTGGGTAAGTACAGATAGCATAAACCATCATCTGACACAGAGCACATTACAGACTCGTAAGTTAAGCCTGTAACACAACACGTTTCAGACTGAGAAGTAGCAGTGACACCACAAGCTGACCCAACAATCCTCAGAGTAACCTTACTATATGCAGTACATTGGGGGGTAAAACCGTGCACTGTTTTACCACCGCCATGTTTGTTGCAGAGGACTGCATGAGGTCTGTTATGGTTAATGAGGTAGGTAATGACGACAGTGCCATAGGATGGCTCACCAAGATTAAACATGGATGAGCACAGTTCATCATTATGGCGGTCAGAGAAGTCAGCAACTGGATCAGGCAGAGCAGAAGGGGATGGATCTGACGATGGATCAGTAGGAGGGGTCATAATTGTGTCTACTAGTGACTGTGCAGTGTGGTCTTGGATACTTGGTACAAACAAACCTTTAATAGTGACTCTCCTTTGTGCTGGTAACACATTCATTTTCGTCTGCCAACGTCTGAACGCCGAGTAATAAATCGGCGGGGCAGCTAATCAGCAAGGAATGGGTCTGCCAAATCATGTAAAGAAATTTGAAGCTGGGTTTTGCCTTTAATGTCTAAGTATGATCCATCCACTGTGCATAGGTTTCAGTCCGGGGGCTCAAGGAAGCTAACTCGTTTCGATCTGTTAAACTGAATTCCTGCTAATGCCGCTTCAGATAGTAAGTTGACGGCAAAACTGAATCCACAAAAAGCAAAACATCTACCTGACCACAAGTTCCATGAACAATTACCCTTAAATAATCTAATATACGAACAGTACTGAGGGGCACCTCAGTGTTTGGTATCTTCTATGTTGGTTTTTTTCGACCGATGACGTGCAAGGTAACGACACTCCTCTGTGGCATGAGTGGTGGAGTCTTTGTGATATTTGAAATAAGGACGTCGCGATCTGGAAGGTGTACGCCGACGCGACTCCTGACAATTTCGTCCAAGTTTGCAAGAAAAGCTCGATTCACGGTGACCAGGAAGACGACAGTGCCAACATATGATCAAGGATAGTTGGCTATGACGCATGGGTGACTGGTGGGATTGCCTTGTCTGACGTGCACGTGACTGATCACGGTTATCGGCAGGTGAGCGGCGGCGTGAGGGGGAATGAACATCAGTCCTCTGGTAGTCGGCCACAAACGTGAAGGGTCAGTCGAGACCTTGGCAGTTGGTACAGCCCTTGCAGTGACATCTGTAAGATGTGTAGATGTAATGTGAGTACTTACTTGACGAGTGACGGGTGACCCTATCCTTGCAGTAATCCCCTTTGAAACCTCAAGCAATTCATCTCCTGGGACATACCCTACTTGTAACGCAGCTTCCAACTGTTTTGGGTTTAACCAGTTTCGAAATCTAAGGTATCCCATCAAACGAGTGAAATCTTTTAATTTGATGACGTCATTTCCACTGAAGTCAATAACCCAAGGTGTTTGTCTCAAAAGGTGAGTTATTATAGAAGTGGTTGCATTCGCTACTACGGCTGCCTCATATGTTTGCTTGTCTGGGAGGTATGAACATGTCATTTCGCATGTTTCTTAAGAGAGTAGGGAAGACAATTAGAGAACCCTCTTTCGAGGAAGCAAAACAAAATTTAATTAACTTCTTGCAAAAATCAGCAAATGTACAGCTATCAAAATATCCTGATCGCAATCCGGAACCCATGTGCGATTTGCCTTGATCTAACCTGCCTCTAAGAGAGATCTTCAGAGATTCGTCACTGTACTATCTATTTGCAGTATCAGTTTCGACTTCACTGAGGAAGTCGTAAATAGAAACAGAAGGACCTCAGCAGTGAATTTTAGGCGGTTAACATCATCTAGGAAAACTGACTGTGGAGGTGGAACTTGGGTTGTCATTGCGGTGTGAAGCTGAGGTGGCAAGGTTATGGAAGTAGTCACTGTACTAAGTGGAGGTGGTGCGTGGGAAGAGACTGTTGTAGTGGCAGTGATGTGTGTTGGGGCTGGTGGTGGCGTATTTGTAGTAGAAGGTAAGGACAAAGGCTGTGGTGAAGGTTGTGGAAACTCTGGAGAATCAATTGGGGAAGATGAATCTAAGGTATCTGGTGTCAATTTACATGGATTTTCTACAGCATTTGTAGGGTTTGTATAGGTCGTAGTAGGTGTGGTGATAGTAGTAACAGTAACAGCTGAAGTAGTCAAAGGAGTTGCTTGAGATTTAGTGTACGATTTACCACTATGGAGGTACGTTACACGATCATCACCTACATTATCATCATTTTCACTGTTATATTTAACTGGGGAGAGATCTACTTTCTTTAAAAACTCATTAATAGGAGAAGAAAGGAAATCAATAAATGAAAATACTTATAGTATAGGAAGAAATATGGTTTATATACAGTGAATGTGAATGGGAATAAATGAGTTATGTACAGCGAAACCTGAAGGTAACTTGGAGAAAAGGGAGTGAGTAAATGAAAAATAAAGAATGAAGAATGTAATGAACAGAATTAAATAATATAATCACAATCCATGGAGATAGCACGCCATCTCTGTAGAAAGGAATGGAGTAGTTTGATGAGATAAGAAAAAAAAAAAAATATTCACATAGAAGAATAATATTCACAGTATATTGTAAGTAGAAAACTGGTATTCACTCGAAGGCAGAGTAGTGTAGTGTGTGGCGGCAACCTCCTTCTCCCGTGGAAGGCATTGATTGGGCAGAGCAGCCTGTGACGTAGCTGGGTGGCACTCAGGCACCAGGCGAGGTGCGAAGCTGATAGGAGAGGAAGACTGTGACTTAGCCCTCTGTGAATGGCCACGGTCCCACTTCCGTGACATTAGTGCGGCTTGGTGTGGGGTGGCAATGACTCACCGAGCTTGGCGGCGGTTGGGGTTGTTCACTGTAGTGGGGGGGGAGGGGTTGCTCACTGTAGTGGGGGGGATGTGAGAGGCTAAATTACCAAGCTCGGGCAGTGTGGGAACGTACTGATGGGTTTTAAAGGACTTGCAGTTGAGGCAGGTAGTGAGGTTTGTGATGGAGGACTTACTGGGGCTGTGGGGCATAATTGCAGGTGGGGGTTGGTATAGGTTGAAGGTATTTCCATAGCAGAACCACACCAAAACTCTAAAGAGGCTGGAGGCTGGGGGTAGGAACAGACTGTCGTCGAGGAATGTACATGTCGCAGCGCTGCCTAGGTGCCAAAATGATATTTATCTCGGGAATATTATCCTCCCGTATTTAATACTGTGGTAGCGTGAATCATTCAGACACTGGCAACGCGCGACTTGAGTGCACTATACACCACTATACGCATGTACTTAGAACTGGGAACTGTAAGAAGTGAAAAAATTATATGGCTTTTCTAGGCTTTAATTACAAAAAAGTATTCACAAGATATTTACAGGCATAGAAACCCTGAGGTATTTTCCCACCTCATTTCACTTCATATAAAGTTCCGTGCTAGAAACCACACTAAAACATCTACACTCAATTCACTTTATTACTAACACAATATTAATTAATCAAAGTTCTCATAAAAGTTCTGTGCCTTAAAAGCAATCTTATATATTTAATCCTATAATAATTACTAGTGCTGTTATAAATAAAGCACTCTCTTTATTCACTTATATATATATAAAGTTACACTGTTACATTAGTACAAAAAAAACACATTTAAACATTTAAAGTCTTTTCTCCTTCCGTTTCTAACTAGGAGTCCTTTTTACCAGTCCCAGACGACAGACAAATATAATAGCACTGTTCACCAGTTGTACCCGCGATTACAATAAGCATGTACTTTTAACTCACTGCTAACAGAAGTGCTCCCATGTCGCCCCCTGGAACTTTACTCTCGGCTACACAGCGACGTCCCTCGCGACGTGTCTCCGCGCCAGGCCACGTCAAGCTGCGTCCTCTCATCACGGCGTCACCCAGAGCTCTGCTTAGCCCCAAGTCTCACCTGAGGTCCGTACCCTATTCTGGCCTCAAGGGTTGCCGA
>JAGKTI010031225.1:0-12193 GCA_018397915.1 Birgus latro
AAAAAAAAAAAAAAAATAGAAATAGCGTCCTAGGGTGGAAGTGGCTATCTGAAACAGCCATTATTCAGCTCACAGTGGAGAGTAATGCAGGGAGTCGACGTTATCCAGGCGTATTTATCGCTTTGTGATTTTGAATATTAATTAGTAGCTTACAGTACAGGTAGATAACGGGAATTTACTGTATATTGCTAGTATTACTGTGACCTTTTAGCCTGATGACGTCCTTTTTATTAATTGATATTTATGATTCATGTTCGATATTATACAGCGTAGGTTATGCAGACGGGGAGAGGGGTTTATAGAGCCTTCATTGATCCCTTCTGCACAATAGATATTTCCGAAGACAAAATTGTGAAGCTAAAATAACCTACAGATGAGGTCCTTTATTCAGCTTGTGGTACTGTTTAATGCATGGAGTCAACGTTATCCAGGTGTATCGCTTTGGGGATTTTGATTATTAATTACTACAGTTCAGGTAAAAATTGTGGTTTATGTTTATTGCCAGTATGATATTGTGTTGCCCTTCATCCACTCACTCGATGTAGTGCTATCTCCATGTGGCTGAGTTATGTGACAAGCCATAGTTAGTTTTTCTTTTACTGTATTCCAGAAGCAATTTATGACGTTGGGTGGTAACCTTATAACCAGTAATGAACGCTTGGTATCTAGTGGGTTGAGATGCTTTAACCAAATGTGGTCCACCAGTTGTAAATCCGAGAGCTGCGTAGGGTTTATTGCTTACATAATGCCACTCAGGAATTGGCGACTGGTCACTCACCTCCAATGGCTTGACTGAGTGGCCTAGCTCCGGGCCCCTGCACACTTGATAGGGCAGGTAGCTCGATCGGTAGAGAGTTGGCTTGCGGTCCCGTGGGACCCAGGTTCGAATCCTCGTTGGTGCAGGGAACAGTTTAAGGATTTGAATTTCATTAAATCAGGCTTTACTGATCTACCAGAAGACCCGCCGACATGTCGTGAAAATGACCCCGCTAATACCAATACACCAGTCCTGTATGAGACAGCCCTAGCATGTATTCAATATGGACGGTGGGTGTTAAGCGCCGAAGTGGTGACATGTAGATTGTAGGAGGACGACTGGGCCTTGATAGCAGGCTGTGAAGCCTATGCCCAGAGTCGGACACATAAAAAAAAAAACACACACACACAAAGTATACAGTAATGCTTTGATTTTTAGAGATTACCACCAACTTTATTCCGGTAAAGATATACACAGGTGAAACCGTGGATCTCTAGAGATTCCCACGGTAATGTGTGGACGTGTGTGTGTGTGTGTGTGTGTGTGTGTTTTGATGCAAGGAAGAAGGAACCAAACGCCAGAAGCCCGCAGTGTGTTAAAAAAAATAATAAAAATAAAATAAAACTGGATACGAGTCCAAATATTAAATTATAAGGAGAAGAAGACCAAGAATGAGGAGGTGGGATTAACTCCTTCAAGGTGAGGACTCCTTTTTGTGGTTAATCCCTGTTAATTCCAGACGATTTTATTCAACTTAGGAGGGACTATGCTAATTGGTGAGGTTAGATACAGTTTCATTTCCCAATCACTACTACGGGGATTTCCTAAACTAACCAAAATAGCCTGGTGGAAGCAACATTATAAAGGCGTCGTTGGGCTGAAGAGGGGAAGAGAACATGAGGGAGGATGACTTGGGGTGGGACAGAGAGAGAGATAGAGGCGATGAACTGCGATAGACATTTTCCTTGTGGCAATCTTTAATTTTGGGATCGGGGCATATTTTTTTCCCCTTGGAGCAAAATCGTTTGGGGGGGGGGTTAGAGTGAAATAAAATACACATGATTTTAAAAAGGATATGATCACACAGGTTAATTATACGCGTCTGGCAGTGGTGAGGTTATATATAGAGAAGGCGTCACGGGCGGGAAAGAGGTTAAGGCCACTAATATGATATGTGTTTAATGCCTCACGTTGGATCTGCGGCTGGGGGAAGAGGAGGAGGAGGAGGAGGGAAAAAAGGAGGAAGAGGAGGAGGTGGAAGAGGAAGAACAAAGAGAAAGAGGAGTAGGAGGAGGCAGAAACCGGAGGAGGAGAAGGAGGAGGAGGAGGAAGCAGTGAAGGGCAGCGGATGGAGGGAGCAAGTGATCGCTAAGGGAGAGGGGGAGGTGTAGGAGGGAGGGGGTGAGGGTGAAGGGGCATGAGGGGGAGGGGAAGTGGGGGGGTTACCGGTAGTCTATGTTTTTCTGCTTCCATTGTACCTTCTATTATATTTGTTTTCACCTTTTTTCGTCCTCCTTTGTGTCTGTTTTTTTCCCCTTTTTTTCCTCATCTTTTATGCATAATACTATCAGTTGTTTTCCTTTGCTTTCACTTTCTTCGTGTTCCGTTATGTTTTTTCCTTTTTTTATTTTTACGTTTGGTGTCGTCAGTTTGCCTGTTTGTTTTCCCCTTTTCGTGTTCCTTTATTGCTTATTGAGCTGCCTTTCCAACATAGCAATCAGGGAGGCTTACTGTAAATATAGAAGCTATGATCGATGGTTAATCCTAATGTACTACAGTTATGTTCTTTCCTATTTTTCATACACCAAGGTTTTTTACAGAGTAACAGCTAATTACTTCTCTTTAGGATGCCTTGTTTGATTTATTCTATCCACCAGCAGACACCAGTTTTTAATATACCATTCGTCAGCTCATGCACTTCTTCCTGACTAGTAAAACTGTCGAGTGGTAGCCTGAGGAAAATGAAAATTATGTCATCTTGGTGTAGAGGTTAAAAGGTGATTTATCATGTTGGTATATTCTCGGATGCACCATTCACTAACTCGCCTCTTCTTGTAATTCCGTCTTAGATGGTGAGAAATGGTCGGGTTGATGATGATGATGATGATGTTGATGATGAACGTTAACTAACCATTTGGTACTATCCCCTTGTTATTCCCTTACAGTAACTCTTCTTATCCTTATAAGTAGAAAAAAGTAGGATGCTGCTGATGAGTGTGTACTAACTTCTTTTCCAGTGACCTCAGAACTGCCCTTGATTGATGCTAGCTCTTCCTCTCTTGTTCCTACAGAGGAGCCCTTGTATGAGTCTCTGCTGTCCATCTTCGAGTCCGAAGATGCCATGACCACCACAGAGACGGAGCACGAGTATCAGCAGATCCAGGTTAACAGGGGCAGTGCTAAGGAGGAGAAGGATGCAGGGGAGGCGCTGGAGGAGGAGCAGCAGAAGGGCGGTGGAAGAAAGTCCAGCAGCCCTGTGGAGGATAACCAGCAAGGACAACCTCAGAAGATGAAAGTCAGGAAGCTCAACACCCTGGACGTGAAGCCAGAGTGTCACAAAACTGGTCCTGAAAACAAGTGCAGCTGTCTCTCCAGCAGCTCGGTAGATGAGCTGTGGGAGAGTGTGGATTCTTTGCCTGTGCAATCAGCTAAAAGCTCATCACATTCGGCGTCATCGCAGGACAGCCACAAGAGTGCCATTTTGGTTGCTAAAAAGACAACTGACAGCGAATCTGAGGTCACTGATTCTGATATTTACGAGGATGCAAGTCTGGCGCCGACTGTCATACACATTTCCCCCTCGGACAGAAGCTCAGATCGCAAAATATCTAAGTCGAATGAGAGCATAAGCTGCAAGAAATCCAGCATCCAGCACAGTCTAGACTATTCCACCAGTGAGACCGAATATCCAGTAACGCCGGGTAATAGCAGCTCCACTTCCACCTCCACCAAGTCGAACGTGAAAACAAGCTACTCCATCAGATCCAACAGCGATGAACCAGCCATCAGGGTTCAGGTGGCGGCCAGAACTAAGCCCCCTGATCCAGTGTACCCGCCGCTCACCATCGAACTGCCAGAGTCCAAACCCTCCCCAAGGAAACCCGAGCCAGCACGCACCACCAAGAACAAGTCCACACAGGCCTCGCTCGACTCAACCCCGCACATCATAACAACGCTGGACCATCCTCTCAAGGGCAAGTCAAAAGCAAACAAGCCCCACAGTCAATACAACGGATACACAGACCCAAGGGACAAAGTCAACAAATCCCACAGTCAGGTTAACGGACAGTCAGATCTGAGGGACAAAGCAAACAAAGCCTACAGCCAGATCAGTGGACAGACAGACTTGAGGGACAAAGCAAGCAAGTCCCACAGTCAACAGAAAGGGCAGCCAGACGGCGTTCCTCCCCTGATAGTGAACTTCGACTCTGAGAACTCCGAAAGTGAGGATGGGCTTGTGTCTGACTGCGACTCCTGTTCCAGTACCCTCGCCGGCAGCACGACCATCTACCTGACCGAGGACGAGGGGGACACCAGCTCCATCTACTCCTCAGTGGCGGAGGTGTACTCGGTACTAACTACTGACTCCGAGTCTCTGGTCTACGTGTACCGACCGCCACCCCGCCGCCGTCGCCACCGCTACTCCACACTCAGTTATCGGTTCCCCACGTGAGTACTGATAGCCTTTACCTTTTCACTCTGTTGATATACTTTTAAGCTTATTACTCCTACTTCCATGTTTCCTTATTATGCTGAAGGGAGACTTTTCGAACATGAGGGGATTAGATATACCCCATATTAGTTCCATTACTACTATTGATATCTTTTAATGTAATTAAAAAAAAATCAAACTGTTAACCTCTTTAGCGTGACCACTTTTCCTCCATTTTATTCTAGCTAGTGCCTGGCCGTTTTATTTACTTTTGCAGATCCCTTCACTCTTTGTAACCTTTAGTCAGACTATCGCCAGACCATTTTATAAAACTTAGCAAGAACCCCTACTGGTGAAAGAAAATGGTGAAGGCCATCTTGTTCACTGATTCTCTCTTAAATCGGTGATATCTAGCATAAAGAAAAAATTAAATCCTTTAGTTGAACGGATTAATGACCCTAAATCTAAATTCGAAAGTCTCTAAAATATTCATTAAATTGTCTGGTGGTAGCAATAATTCAAATGACGTGCTCAAGGTGAAGGGCTTAATCTGCCTTTGTGCAACTGGAGAAATGTCATGATTCACGTAACATTCTTTTGTTGAAGTTTCAGATCATATTCGTGACAATCCTAGAAAATGACGTTTCTTATGCGATATAATGTCATCTAGTTACTTCATGACAGTGAATGGCGGGTCACTCTGCTGTCTCATTAAATCAGAGATAATTTTGTCTTTCCACAAACTATTCATTAGCTGCAGGAATGTCATGGTTAGCAAAGAAAAATAAAGAAGTTGATATTGCCATTACTGACAAGCAATTCTTCCTTTCTTGTCCAATTTCTATCCACAAAGAAATCATGGAATTTTATTTTGAATTCCACCTTCTCCCACCCCTCACGTATGAATATAAGAAAGTGGGTTAGGATGATGAATGAGCGAATATTGTACAAGTGGTATCAATATATAGCTTCCACTGAGTCCTGTTTTAGGCCACCTACTGACGCTGTGGACACTGAAATGTTCTCTTTGTGCCAGTGGTTTGGGGGAGTGTAACACTATAACCCATAAATTTTCTATAACTGGGAGCAAAGACTATAATTTCTATATAATGGTGGTATCTGGCCATTACCTGTGTCACCTTGATATATGTGAGAAAAGGTGAATGAACATAAACACCATTTTCTTTCTAGTTTGGGTCTCTGACAACCGTAACGGCGAAATATCACACAAAAAGTCAAGAGCTATTCATTAAGCCTTTAGACGTACAGTAGCTATTGCATGACGATGGGTAAATAAACATTCGTAGTGTCTAAGCTTGAACGATGCTTAGTGGGTGTGCAAGAATTATCAGTGTTGGTCACGTGATCCTGCAACACAGTCGGCTAACCTGCTATGTGACACTCGAAGTTGTGCTGTACTATATTTACTTAACTTTTTGTAGCATTTATTTTGTCTATGCGTCTAGCGGTTTACTATCCTCCTTGTCAAACGACTTTCACTGGAAAAATTACCTGCATATATTATTCCGTCGTATTCAAGGAAGCAGCCCATTAACCCTGTGGGGACATCCTTTTCACCTCGCCTATTTGCCCGACAGTTATATCAAGCCCTCACAAAGAAAAGAAAAAAAAAAGGCCTATTATTAATCGCCGTCAGGGAGCGTGTAATATAATCCTTTCGTCTCTAACCCGTAGCGTGCGGTACCTTCCTTCCATCATGACTGAGCCCTTCTACCCGAGGACGTATTTTCATCCCTCTTGTGACCTTCAGACGGTTTCATTCAGCTTAGAGTAGATTTTTAGAACTAGAGAGGTTAGATCTAGCCTTTACTAACCATTTTGCTTCAATAGACGATTCTGAAGCTGAGGGAAATCGTCTGTGAGATAGGGGATATCTTCCTAACCACTCTACATTATAAGACGATTTCCTATGCTCATTACAAACGTCTGGAGAGCATATGAATAAACTGTAAAAGACGTTGTTGTGCTGAAGGGGTGAACAGCAGCCTTGGGGGAAGCCTGACGTACCCAGAGGCGAGGAGGCTGATCCAAATAACTGATGCAACTGTGACTGGCGGGTGAGGTCGAGAGTCCAAATAATCAAACATAATTATACCGCGGCTGTTTATTAACCTTCTCATGATCGGTACAGCTCAAGTATTCTATTCCAGCTAATCCCATGCAATATTATTCAACTGAGAGTGAGTCATAGGAGCCTGAGAGCGTTAGGATGTAAATAACTGACGAAACTCTGACCGCAGGGAAAGGTTTAGAGTCGGAGTAATCATATATTTTTTTCCGACGATGCTTTTTTTTTCTTTTACTGTTTATTTAGCTCTTTTGTTGTCGCTGAGATTTTCTTTTTTTTTTTTTTTTTCCCCGAACGTCTTCAGGTAACTCCTTCCTGAAGGTGGCTCATACTTGAGTTTCCCCCGAGTGGCATTGTTTCCTTGTACCGATACTGTAAGAAAGGTAAGTAAAAGTTTAGTCAGATCCCTGCACTCCACCGGCCACGTCGTCGACTCGCCAGCAGGGAGTGTTAATTTTCACTACCTCTTTTCTTTCTTTTTCTCCTTTGTCTTTATTTCGGTTCTTTCTTTCATCGCACCAATAAAATTAACAGGGGAAAATATGGGAAAAGTAAATATGAAGTTCAGTCACCACCAACAGGCAGAGTCTCGTGTCAGATCGTCTTAATTCTCTCGTTGTGACTCGCCATCCCTCCATTCCTTCCAATGTAGAAATAAGAGAGGAAAATTAATGGAAAACTAAAATAAAGTTCAATAAAGTTCCCATCCTCCACTTGTCACAGCGTCACGTGTAGCAGTCGCAGTAGGTCACGTTATATTTTCACCACTTTTGGGCCCCTTTTTTTCCTCGTGCCGGTAGAAGTATGAGGAGAAAATTGAAGGAAAATAAATCTTAAGGTGAACTGAATCTCCGTCTTCCATCAGGCAGCGTTGTGTGCGTGGATCTCTCTTAACCAGTTTTACCTCGATCCCTTCATTTCTCGCACCATTAAAGATATTAGAAAAAAAAATAAGAACATTAAAACTCAGTCATATCCCCGTCTCTCACCTGTCATAGTGTCGCGTGTCGAAGCCGCCCACCTGTAGGACCTGTTTACCTACCCACCTGCCCACCCACCACCACCATTATCGGGGTAACTGTTTTTGCGTTGGTGGCGGCGGACCCTCGGGGGGCGAGCAGTGGGTAATAACATGAGAGCTCCAATATCATCCCGTTACTTATCCCCTGCGGTTTAATGACATCCTATTTTATTTCTTATTCTTGATTTTATTTAGCTCTCAAGGTGATTCTAGTCAGCTTAGGGGAGGGTTTCATGTAATTGGATTAGTGAAGGCTAGATGTAATCCCTCCATTTCGAAAACGACTCTCCCAGCGTGAGTAAAATAGTTCGGTGGCTGCTGGAATAAAGTGAAATAGGCGTCATTGTAGTGAGTTATTGCGTTTTTTTTTTTTTTTACTGGGGATGGTGGCGGGCCCTCGGGGGATGATGACTGCTGGGTAATAACGCCATCCCTCGTTTATTATATTACTCTGTTATTCAGTACTCACCCGCTGTTTACCGCTACCCTCATTACGGTGTTGGTCCTTGATTTAGTACTCTGCCACCTTGATGTTTACAATAATATCTGTAGTACTCGAATAATGTACAAAAATGTTACTGTAGTGAAAATGTTACTGTAGTGAAGAAGTTAATGCATATAGAGGAAACTTGACACTAGACACCTTTGAAAATTGTAAGCTAACAAAAGACGTCGAGCAAACGAAAGCCAAAATTAAGATCCGTTCCTTTCGAGATGCCTGGACGGTTTAGGATAATACTGCGTTGCTGCTGCGGCTGCTGTTTTTGTCCCAAGCTCACCTGAACGTGAAAATCTGGGGACTGCAGACTGAAGTTCGCCTCCCACGGTCCACCATCCTCCTTTCAAGGTAGTGAGAGGGAAATGAGGACCGTTTGTACAACTAGATAGGTTCATATTTGTGCCACCGGGCGAAGGCGTCCCGCTCCAACACCACTGCTCGGTAAATACACAAAATTAATAACGGCAATATTTCCCTCGATAACCTCACAGAACTTCTTGCAAGCATACGGTACGGCCATTTGCATAATAAATACATAAGTGAGATAGTGCACGTACCGTAGCCTTTCCCACCCCAGGTCGTTACGGAACCTGTTGTAGCTTAATGACGTGCTTAATCGTGCCTGTCGGAATTGCGTTCAGACCTTGTTAATTAAACTCTCCGGCATCTGTTCTTCCATGACTGTTATTTCGTTGACAACATTCATTAGTTCACTGCATGGTTAGGTGTGTACAGCGGGCATCAAAAGTCCTGTCGCTTCTCATGCTTCTCTTTCCAGCTGCAGCAGCCGACACTGATGACACTGATCTGTGGCCAAAAGTCACCGGTGGCAGTTGCTGTAGATTAACCAGATTGATTTTTAAAGTCCATGGATAAGAAAGCAGGCGTGGCGACAGGACTTTTGATACCAACTGTACACACCTCAAAAAAGTGTGATACCTCATTCAGTACTTAACATTCTGACACATGGACGATGCACTGCGGTATTTGGGCCACCTTGTGATGCAATTGCAAATAATTTTTACCTTGGTAAGTGGGTCGTCCACCATCCACTCACTCAATGTATTGCAGCCATAGGGTGGTAGTACACTGAATGGTAAGTCAGATAATTTCCTGTAACCTAGGAAACCATTTATTATGTTGCGTTGTAACCACATAACCAGCAAATAGGTGCCTGGTGGTCTAGTGCATCAAGACGCTTCAACCGGAGGTCCTTGGAGTTTATCGCTCCCATAATACCACTAATGGGGAGACTCTTAATTCCTGCCTTAAACATCCAGACTGAGTAACCAAGCCTGGGCCCCTACATTGAAAAAGATGTAGGTCCATAAGAAATTAGTACCCCAGACCACACAGTACGGTACGGCATAGGGTGTTGGACAGTCTGAGGTACCAGCTTAATCTCTTCACCCGGATGACATATTTTCACTCTATTTTTGCTAAATCCAGACGACTGTATTCATTTTGAGATAGACTTTTTGATTTGGAAGAGTTATATGAAGCCTCCCTTAACGCAGTCACTACGAGAGGCCTTTCTAAAGTTAAAATCGTGTGAAGGCAGCCAGATGAAGGGTTAATCAGTCCATCTGTGTCTGAAGGACCTATACAGTTTCATATCAAACACAGAGGACGCGATACGTTTTTTGCTGCGTGTATACACCGTTATGGGGAAGAAAAAGGGAAGCATATTTTTTTGTTGGTTGCAATCCGTTATCGAAAGAAAAAAAATCTTTTACAGTAATGTTCAAGGATAGACTCATATACTACGGCTGCCGTGTTTGCATATTTGTAGCGAGGCTGTTTTGCATGTTCGAAAGGTGATTGACCCCTTCATTTTGGTGACGTTATTTATTTTCCATTCCTGATGTCACCAGATAATTTTTGCTCAGTTTTGGAGAGAATTTTTGAACTTAAAGAGTTAGCTATACCCTTTATTTACCCTTTCAGTGCGAGATGGCCAAGCTGAATGAAGTTGTTTGGATGCATCAGGAATGAGAAAAAGGAAAAAAAAATCGCTTCCGACTTAACATAAATCCTCTCCTGTGTGGAATAAATTTAATATTGTATCCCAACGGACGCCAGACGATTTTATTCAGCTGAGAGTGTGTTGTGGGAGCCAGAGAGAGTTAAGCAGAATACTCGTCAAGGATGATAAATTTGCTGGCACCCTGTTGTCATCCTGCTTTCTCTTCGCATCTCTGTCGCATTCCTTGGTGTCTCGAAACTCCACTGTTGAATATATAACACGCCAGAATCATGGAGCCGCTCTACGAATATCTTGCGACGAATATTTGATCTGAACCCAGTGAATCAGACGCTATATTTTTCGTTTTCTTTATGCCACTACTAAACTATTTTTGTTTTTAATTCGCAAAGGATGACTGATAACGGAAGGATTAATTTTAGACCATACCTGTCCCCTACAAGCCGAAAATTCTATCCGAGCCCGATTTAAGATTGTCTGGAAAAAAATATAGAAAAATAAAATGAGAGACGTCTCCGGATTTGAGGAGTTAAGAGAAAACAAGAGCTTCTAAGAAAGTCACTGGGCATCTTACAAATGTCTTACAAGGCATATTCGATCTTAGGAGAATTATGTGATACGAGGGAAGTCATTATACATCTGACGAATATCTTAAACGAGGAATATTTATCTTAAAGAGAATAAATGAGATTCAAGACATGTCACTGATCGGCTTACGAATATCTTACTAGGATCATTCTATCTTAAGAGAATATTTGAGATACGAAACAAGCAACTGAGCGGATTACGGTATATTACGAGGAATATCATCCCTTAAGGCAATGTATAAGAGGCAAGTCTATAGCATCTTACGAATATCTTGCAAGGAATATTCTATCCTAAGAGAAAGTCTGAGCTAAGAGGCAGGCCAAAAACAAATCCTATGACATTTCTAGTGACACAGATTTCACCTCAGCCTTATCATTACTATAACATTTTTCTTTTTCTGTCTTCATAATGCTAGAGTTTACTTCATTAACGCGTTAAGTTCGGCTTTTTTTTTTTTTTAACTTGTATTTTGCAATGTCCAGGCGATTTAGTTAAGCTTAGGGGAGATTTCTAAGGTGGGGGGATTAGACGCAGCCTTCATTAACCCCTTCACTATAGAAGGCCGTCTTCTTAAAGTGGATTAACAGCAGGCTAATGAATAAAGAATAAAGAGTAAATAAAGGATAAATGTTTAAAAAATTCACTCATTACACGACATCTCAGGTGGTTCAACTTTAACCTCAACTGCTTCATTACGATTAATTACATACTTTTTTCTATGCTCGACAGACAATTTCATTAATCTTTTCAGGTCAATGATATAATTCTCAGTTCAGCATTTGCAATCTTCTGGGAATTATATTACGATTGGAAGAGACTTTTTGGTCCTTAGAGGTTAGTTACAGCCTTCATGTACCCCTTCAGTACGAGTAGCCTTCCGGAGGTTAAACAGGGTCATCTGGAAACATCAAGAGCCTAAAAAGAGATATCGCCAAATCCTCAAGGTTAAGGGGAAATTATACGATATTTCTAGTGACCTTTTCAAAATTTTCTAGTTCTGCATTTGGTATCTCTAGACTCTTTTATTCAACCCAGGAGAAATTTTGAAAGCTGGAGGAGGTCGAAACAGCTCTTACACATCCAAAAAAATCGTTCCAACAGCAGTAGAAACAGTAGTTGTAGTAGTAGTAGTAATAATAATAATAATAATAGTAATAATAATAATAATAATAATAATAATAATAATAATAATGAAAGATAATTACGCATCACATAACACGGCTCACATTCCAACCTTCACCTTAACTCCCTTACTACATTAACATTTTTTTTTTTTTTACCAACATCTGACCTCCCCCAGAATAAAGTTTAAGTCACTAACGAGAATGTGATAAGAGACGTTAAAGCTGCGTCTTAACCCCTACGGAAGAGAATCGAAAGACACTAATAAGAATGAAATGAGAGACTTAAGCTCGTATTCTCGTCGGTTAAGAAGCTCCCTAACACTTCTTCCTCAGCGATTTATTTTTGGATATGGCTGGTTAGCATTGTTTTGTATTTTATTTATTCAGAGTATGGTGATATTAGAAGGATTTTCGTAACACAGCATAGAACAGTAAGATGTAATAAACAAAATAAACCGCGTATGAAAAGGTGTTAGGGA
>JAGKTI010031226.1:0-12192 GCA_018397915.1 Birgus latro
GGCTTGAAGCCACAACAGGCATGAAACATCTATTATACAAAGAATTAGAGAATTGTAACTACCTGCACTATTATGAAAACTATTCCACTTTAACAGCCAAAAATTCCCATCTTTCCATTTACATGGTCAAGACAATATATTAACCCTTTCGCACACGATGATGCCTTAGTCATCACTTGGGTCTTTCCTCGTAAATGAATGATGACAACTAAAGCGTCATTAAAAAAAAAAAAAAATTGGTTGATTTGCCTGGCTCTCGTCAAAAGTAACGAGTTGGCAACAGTGGGTCCCGATACCAGCGTCAGTGCATACAGGTTGTTTAGTACCAAACTAGCTGTCAGGGGGAGAGGAGTACACAGTCCCTTGTCCCTTTAAATCCACTCTATTACCCGCACCATGGCAGCAAGACATATTTCACTATACTAATAGTGCTTATGCAGAGGTTTTGGACACTATTGTGATTAGATTTGGTGTTTGCAATAGGAAATTTAGGTATCTGTGAAGCATTTGTGGCAGTTAGCAGCTGTTGAGCCAATGAAGATTTTGCTACTGTTTCTAACCCTGGCCCTAGAACTACACCACCTCTACCCTTCACCAAATGTGAGCATTCATCTATAAAAAGAGTGCCAGTGAATCATGTCAATATAGTTTGCAATACCTAGTGTGCAAGAAAATAGCAAAACAGTGCAGCAGATTAGAGGGAGGAACAAAACAGCCCTATAGTTACGAAATGGAGTGAGTACACCGTAGTTTTTTGCATTTTTCTCAAAAGCTATCAGGCGTAGAAGAACCATTCTGGGCTCAAATGAAAGCCCATAAAATTCTGCATAAATAATAAAATAAAAACAACACTGCCAAGAAAAGTTTTTCGCAAGAGCTCTGTTCTCTGTCAGAAAAAGGTTTTACTTTTCGCTTATTACTCGAAAACCATACCTTGTTATCATAATGCCAACTATCCCATTCGAAAGCTAATAAAATTCTCTTCCACATGATGGTATGACATGTAAAGATATGTTAGTAAACATTCGAGCTATGATGCTGGGAAGCGAAATGTTCCCGAATGTTTATTCACACCGCCCTAACGTACGTACAGTTTTTTTTTTTTTTTTTTTCATATGCAGAACAAACATCGACAAATAGGAATATGTAGGTTTTGTGGCAAAATAAATGTGTTTGGACGGTGAAAAATAAGCAGAGAATACATTTTGGGGGAGCGTGCGGGGGGGAGGGGAGAAAGGCGGTGTGTCATGGAACACGAAACTTATTGAAAATTACCGCACGCGAAAGGGTTAATATGATGCTAGTCATAAGAATCAAGAAAAGGATGTAGAGTTGTAGGATTGTCTATTTTTGCCATTGATCTATGTGAAGTAAGCTGCAAAATGGTGAAAAATTGGGCTTAGTTTCACTGAAGTATGTATTATGCTTTATAAATACAGTATTGGGCAATTCCATCAAACTAACCATATGTGCCAAAATCTATTCTTGAAAGACTGATATATAGTAAGAGCAACATATCGTACAGTAGGTAGGTATTGGCCTTATTTTAGGCACCATCCACTCTATGTAGTGCTGCCATCAATGAAAAATGGATGCCTGGTGGTCTAGAGGGATTAAAGCACTAAAAGTGGCCTATAATTGGTTACATATGAGGGATGATTTATTATTAGCACCATCCACTCTATGTAGTGCTGCCAACAATGACAAATGGAAGCCTGGTGGTCTAGTGGGTTAAAGCACTAAAAACAGAAGTGACCCATAATTGGTTACATATGAGGGATGGTTGGGTTTATAGCTGCCACAAAACTGCTCAAGAGAAAAAGACTGAGCACTCACAAAGTGGTGCCAAGTAATGACTATTCCAAACATCTAGATCAGGAATACCTTTATACAACATAGGACAAGATTATAACTTCTTAAACCCTTTCACGGGAGTTGGTGCTTCATGGTATTTTGTACCAAATATAATTAATGAACTATGAGAAAACCTGGAATCCAGTCTCAAGTCTGGGTTATTTTATTCAGGATAACACCTGAACACTGATAATCAATACTAATATCTAACGGCCTATATATCCAGTAAACCTTTCTCTCGGACAATATTTCACTCAATTTAGGAGATTTGTTGTTTTCAATCTTATTTTCTGTGTAGCTCCATGACAATACTACAGCTGGATATCCTTTACAGAGCACATCAAGACTACCACAATATTCTAGTGGTAACCTCTTGTTACAGCTCCACACTGAAGATGGAGAGATGCCAATTTTACTTAAAAAACAATTATAATTCTGACCTTTACTTGGCCTGGAGTAGTCTTTGGCGCAATCTCTGGGATGCCCATAGTGTTAAGAGCAGGGGATTGTTAACAATCTTGACAACAAATTTATTCTATCAGCCTTCTGGACCCTTGCTCTGGCCACTTCTGGCAAATGTCAGGTGGCGGCGGCAACACCTGGAACAACATATAAGTTTTGATCATGGGATATGGAGTAGCTTTATATGCATTATCCACACACTGTACACACTGCTATTTTCAGATACAACACAAATTGACAGCTTGGGGTCTAATGGGTTATATGGTACCATTCCAAATGGATGTGGCCCATACCAAAATTGTGTATTATTATTACAAAAATAGATCATGTAATACCTTCCACTGCCACAGCTGGAACAGAACTGTCTGAACAGTGGCCCATGGCTCTACCAGACTGACTGAACCTGACTGGATTAAACATCCTAAAATGCCCATGTCGCCGCAGTGCCCATGGTTGGGAGAATGGAGGAAAACGTTATGGTACATAAACAAAAAGACACAAAAAATATATAGGGTGTCCATAAAGTCTCTTTACAAAGGGGTTCATTTAACAGTACCTTAACTCAACATCTTTCATCAACAGGGTACCTGAAGTACAGAGTGGGGAGTAGCAACATCTAGACAGCAGGTACCTGTATTTCAGGTACCCTGTTGATGAAAGATGTTGAGTTAAGGTACTGTTAAATGTACCCCTTTGTAAAGAGACTTTATGGACACCCTGTATATAAAACTCTTCTAAGGATGTCACTCAGTTTGTTCTCCCTGTTACGCACTGATTTTACTGCAGGGCGTGAGGCATGAGAGCCACACGCACTTACACAGCTTAAGAGATCAGCCTTGGATTGAGAGGGTTGATGAAGGCTTGTCAAACACCTTTTATTCAAGGGCTTTTAGGTGTAAAACCAACCAGTAGTGTTAAGTGCAAACTGAAAGATGACATGGCATAAAAGGGTTAAGAGTGCAAACAAAGAATGGGACTACAAACCTGCAGGTTTGATGGACAAATGCAAGGCTCAGAATTACTCTGCTGAGTACTCGGGAACAAGATCACCATGACAGCTACATCTCCCTATCGACTGCTGACGGCCATCTCCCTCCACCTCCTCCTTCACTTGTAACTACTGCCAGGTCACCAGTTTTGGGGAAAGCCAGCCGAGATAGTGACTGTCCTAGGGATACCCAGATCAGCCCCACGAATAGAAGCAGGGGTGAGATGGCCCGCATCCACACCTGTCTTGGAGGCTGAGGCTATGCTGTAATGAGAAAATACAATTAGGTGCACTATGAGCTACAGATGCGAGAAAAGAAAAAGAGAGAGAGAGAGAATATCTCCACACCCAGTCTTTGAGCTGTAATGTATAAATACAGTGAGATACATTTATGACACAGCTGGAGATGTACAGAATCTAAAATGCACACTAAGTTGAGCAGCTCCACACCTACCTTAAAACACTAATCAAGGCTGTGCTGTAAAATATACAGTACTGTATACATCCATCCATCCATCATCCAATCCTACATTGCCCCATGAGCAACATAGGAGCCCAAAGCAAGGCAAGTTGGACCAGCCTCACTCAACCCTGAGTGGCATTATGTGAGCGATAAACCCCAACTACCCCTTGGATATAAACCTTCACCGGCTAAATCCGACTGGAGTGCCATAATTACCCACTAAACCACCAGGCGCCAAAATTTTGTTATATGGTTACGTCCCAGCATAGTAAATGGTTTCCTTGTGTACAGGAAACCATTTGGCTTGTCACTCAGTGTAGAGTCACCCACAGGCAGAATGAAGAGAAAAGAATGAAGAAAAGAAAGAAGAGGGAGTGTAGTCACTCATAGGCAGAAGGATGAGGAAAGAATGAAGGAAAGAAAGCCAGAAGAGGATGGATGGAAAGATGGATGGAGGACCGGGAAAAGCAGACACCTGAGAGCAGCACTGCATTAAGTGAGTGGATGGTGAGTGCTGCCACCTACCACATACCAGCATTAAAAAAATAAGAATAAAAAACTATCTCATTTCAGTTCATAGTCCAGTTTTAGGAGTGTTTTACTGCTAGATCCTCTGCAACATCATCTATAACACTTGTCAAATTCAATAAAAGATAGTATTTTTTAAATGCAGCCAGTTGGCAGTCATTGCCAATTAAGGTGCTGCCTGGCAGTTTTGCCATGCCTTCTCTAACAGGTGTCCTCCCATTCCTGCTCTTAATTTATTGTGAGGTTAAGGAAAGGCTGAAATTTATTTCAGGTTAGGATTCAACTGCTACGGGTTTAGGTTTGATTTAGTGGGGTCAGGGTTAGTTAATGTCCAAAATGGCTTGGAATTTATTCATTTCATGGGGGTTGTAGGAAACCACAAACTGACAGATTGAGGGAAATGAACAAATAAAATTGATCTTAAAAAAAAAAGAAAAAAAAAATGAAAAAAAAAAAAAATGAAAAACCAACACCAAAAGGATGATTATGAGCTGACACTAGAAAATGACCAAAAAAGCAGCAATGGCTCAATAAAACCAAAGGCTAACTAACAGAAATGCACCCAAAACCAGAACATTTCTGATTTTATAAACAACCACTTAATGAAATTTCATATCAAAACCACAAATGCTGTAAAAGAAAAATACTTTAAACACAATTTCCAGTTTGTCAGAATCTTCAGTTTTTCAGTGACATTCTGCACAAGCTCAACCAAATCAGAATCACTGCAATACGACTTAAGAACAGCCACTGCATGTTATTTTCTTACTGAAATGTTTAGACTTTCTGAAGGGAGTAAAATTAGACTACATATAAGGATACAGCCTACTGAAGAGGAGTACTGCAGACAGTGGCATTAGAAGTTTAAGGCAGTAACTGGGAAAAACTCTCCTGCCTACTGAAAACCCTCCAATCACCTCCACACTGTAAACATTTAGCAGTCCAGGGTTATCCTCTCGGAAATTTGGGTCGGCCTAGCATATTTCAGGGGGGGGGGTCAGTTAGCCTGGCCATCCCTCTAGCTGTCACCAGCCATTAATCCCCCCTTGAAGTAACACTGATACCCTCAGGGATCATGTGCAACAAGCTAGTTAGTGATAAATAGAAATACAAAATACAGTGCTTGCTTTGCAGCTGTGTTTCTAAATACTGTATTATCTCAAACTGTTTCGGCAAAGGAAAACCTTGTGTAAGGTGGTAAACCAGACAAAAATGGACTAAAGTACAGTATACATCTAAATAACTAATTACGAGCTGAAGATCACCTGTACTTTCCCATGCTTTTTTTTTTTCCCCAGAATTATAATGACTTTTGGGCCAGCTGGAATTTTAAAATACTGGTCAAGCTTCGTTTTCGTTTTCGTTTTTGAAGGCTCCAACATGCTTGCATGTGTCGGCCTTGGTCACCTAATGGCGGCTCTCCACGCTGCTCGATCTCTGGCAGCCTCCCTATTCAGTCCCTTAACCCTTAAGTCAGATAATGAAAGTAATGGAGAGAGTTCTAGAAGGTATGATTAGAGAAAGAGTGAATATCAATGAGATGCAGTTTGGGTTTATGCCAGGCAGGGGGACCACTGATGCCATATTCATTGTTCGACAGCTTCAGGAAAAATATATTGGCAAGAAAAGGTAACAAACCAAGGAAAATAGAGCCCTAAAACACTAAACACTGCCTCAGTTCATTCTTATAATTACTGTAGGTGCTTTTATTATGTCACTGATAACGAAAGGGTAGCAATGCCCTGTAACCTATCCATGGCAAAAATAAATCTGAAGTGAATAAAACTCTGAAAATATCTGACCATCAATGAAGGAGTAAACTGCTATCTCAGATCAAACACTTCATCCCCAAGTGAAAAAAATGGAAAAAAATTAAAAAGCATGAATAACATGGAGGAAAGCATGAATAAATTGAAGGAAAGCAGGAATAATATGAAAGGAAGCGGCACTAAAATGGAAGAATACTGTAAATGAATACTATGGGAAATAGAATAAATAGGGGATAGCATAATATGGAAGACAGCATGGGAGATTGCAGACAAGGGTGGACACATACATTAATGAAGACATGCTGAGGAAGATAATAACACCTATCATCAGACCAACCCTGGAGTGTGCATCAGTAGTCTGGAATCCTCATCTCAAGAAACACAAAGATAAGACTGAAAAAGTTCAAAGGGCTGCTACAAGATGGGTACCAAGCTTAAGGGATCTAAGGTATGAAGAAAGATTAGAAACTGAATCTGCCAACACTACAGAAGAGAAGAAAAAGAGGAGACATGAGTATGCTATATAAATGCATATCAGGGAAAGAGAAAATAGACAAATGAATATATTACCTATGGGGAAGTATCAGCAAGAGGACACGGCAAAAAACTGCATAAAAAGAAAGGTGATAAAGATGTTAAAAAATAGGGGAATTGATCAGTGGAATGCACTACTGAATGAAATAGTGTCAAAACAATTCATAAATTTAAGATGAATGATAAAAATGGTTTAAGACACGGGACAATACGAGCTCGACTCATTCCTGTAAAGATACAATTAGGTAAAATTAGATAGATGAGAACAGCAAGAGAGCAGGACCAGATGCTGGAGTCAAAAGGTGTGGAATGTGCCAGAAAGAGAAAAGGAAAAGGACCAAGCTTTCCTATGTGGATTGTGTGATTTATGGCATCTGATTGCATGTGAAAATATAAATGAAGCAGTATATAAGTTTCTGATGGAAAATGATAAAGCATAAATCGCCAGTACTGCAAGAAGTGTAATGGAGTTGCAGCCAAAATACTTTTAAATATTACTAAGCTATCCAAAGGGCAAGACAAAGTTGAGGAGAGAATGAATAATCTTGAAAAGGGCTTCCAAAGGAAACATGAGCTGAAAAAAAAAAAAATCTGTTAATAAAGGAGATGCAGGAGGAGAAAGTGAGGAAGTGGACGACCTTAGGAAAGTTTATACGGGAATGTGATGAAAAAATGAAGAAACAATTAGCAGAGGTTAAAATGGAGGTCTGTGATGATGTTAAGGCAGCTCTAGGAAGCTCCTATCAAGCAGATGCAAAGAAGGTTTGTGCATCAAACCTGATAGAAAAGGTGAGTGAGGCATAGACAGTGACTAAACCTACATCCCAAGTGCAGGAACGACTAGACAGAAAAAAACAGGTGTCCAGTACAGAGTACCAAAGCAAGTCAATAATTTGGATTAAGACCCACAAAGGTGAAACATGATAAAATGATCTTAACGGAATTGTGCTCTGTGACTGGTGTGGAAATCTATGATGATGATATCTTTGACAAAAGAAAGATTGGCAAATATGACCCAAACTGGGCAACTGAGTTAGGGAAGTGTAGGCCATTCCTGGTGTCTCTTCAAAGAGGACTGCAGAAGCATATCATGAGGAATGTGTACAGAATGAAGGAATCCACTAACATAATGGTCAACAAGACAGAATATCCCATGATACAAACAAGGATGAATGGAAAATTGATAAGGAGCTCAGAAAAGAGGGAAAAGAGATGACTGATGGAGGGGGAGGGGGGGAATGTTTTTTACACAATGAGAGGATATCCCTGGGACAGACACATCACCACAGTAAGGAAGAGGAACACAGGATCCAGGAAGGTGCCACAGGGCCAGGACAAGAGGAATTAAGACATTTTGGACAACAACTACAAAGATAATAGAAAAGTGTGTTATTTAGTAATGTGGATGTTCTGTCTGGGACAAAATTAATGAAATGAAATTCAGAATTAGTACAATACTCATACCCACGTCATAATGATACGAAAAGTTAAACCAAAAATTATATGAACAAACATTAGTCAATTATAATACTGATGTTCATGATGAACTTGAGAACAATTTGTTACGCAGTGAAGGAAGAGGATTACTGATTTATGTAAAGAAAGTACAACACTGAAACTCTAAAGGAGAAATTCTGCAAACACTTTGTACTGAAATTTAGGCACACACAGATAATACAGTGACAGCCTCATCATACAGTACATGGGACCATGCAGCAGTAGTGGGAATAACCAGTTAATAAACCTGATACAAGATAAATGATCTTAGTGTTAAGTACAGTATAAATAGGTGGCAATTTTAACTTACCAAGCATAAAAAGGGAAAACAGCACAGTTAAACCAGGAGCAGATGGATGGAATTTTGATTCATGAAAATATTAAGAGATTGTTACCTCACACATCATGTTCAAGAGAAAAGATTTAGGGACGGATGCACAGAAAATGTACTGGACCTTATCTTTAGTTATATATGGGGGAAAAAAAAAAAAAAAGGGGTAACAGTAGCAGAAGTACATAGTAGTTGTTCCATACAAAGTCTGGCTGAACAGCCTCGCATCCCTAAGGAAGGCCATGGCCAAGACTGGGTTTTCTCACAGAGCTCTCAAGGAGTGTATGTTGTGTTGTTGGTGCAACTGGCTGTGTACAATACAGTCTTCCATAGTCTGCTTAACTACTTAACAGCGGGTCGCCACTGTGGTAATGGTTGGTGGCAATGGATCAAACTGCGGGGCGTCACTTTGGTGATTCTGTGTTGTTTTCAATTCGCCGGGGCTCTCAAGATATAAATATAAACTCGGACCTTCAATTATGCGCAAATATGGTCGACAGTGTGCACTGCATTTTTTAAAATGTGCATAATTCAAATACTATATATAATGCAATAATAGAATATGGTCGACATCCTCCCCAGTTGGCACATTTTTGCCACATTTTACTCATCTTTTTATACACACATACACATTTTACAGACTTGTATAGTAGCATATTTGCTACAAGAAGTTAACCATAGTAAGTCCTGGCTGCTAGCTTGAGTTTATCAGCATTCTTTAAAATCAGCCTTATGGTAGACTCACCCAAGCCAAACTCCCGACTGATATCACAATTTCTTTTTCCAGCTTTCTTCATTCAATAACCTTCAGTTTAATTTCTAAATTAATCTTCTTGTTTAGTTTCTAAACTGTTCTTCTTGGCAGGTGGCGGTGCCATTGTGAGAAGTCACGATTCAGTGAATACAATGTATAACACATGAATTATGGCTGGTAGACCCGAACAATGCAAAAGCGTCTGAATACTGAGCGGGTGTCAGGATGCCTAGAATAAGGTGACCTGAGTCCTGCTTTTAGGTGGGATATTCCAGCTTTTTTTAAGTCTGTCCCGCTTTATAAATTGTGACTAAAATGTCCCACTTTTTGTGCATATTATCTTAAATTTCCTGCTTTTAAAAAATTACTGTAAAATTGGTTATAACATGACCTTCTTTTATGAAATTAGAAATTAATAAAATTATGAATAATCCAAACAAAATGAAATACCAAACTGTCTGGTCACCACAAGCATTCCATCCGCCTCGTAAAGCAGTACGGAATGTAGTTGGAATGGCTCAGTCTTCCCAGACGTGCCTGCACAATTTAAAAACTACTGTACATGCACAATACGGAAATTATTTAATCGTATTTTCTTGGGATGGCACCCGCATAATTGGCGAATCGCAAAATTCAAATGTGCATTTTTCAAGGATGTACTGTATATAAGCTACCTAATTTATTATGTAGCTATTGTCTAGATTTCCTACGACTTATTTCACAGCATATACATTAGCAGCTGACATTTTCAACCCTAGGCTACCCAGATACGTACATCATTCAGTTAAAAGTAGTCCTTCAAGGTGGAATCAAGTCGCTGTCGTGCCCCTCCATTTCCGCCGCTTTTAAAAGGCCCTGTGACCTTTACCCCAACTAAACATCGTGTGGGAAGCTGTAAATGACTGCAGATATATATATAAGTGTAATAGAGTACTATAAATAATAAAGTGTGTGTGTGTGTATATGAATAAGAAATGACTGAATACGAGCTGCGAACTAGCGTGACTGGGAGGCTCGTATTTTAAATTGCTTTCACAGTGTTTTTTTGTGGGAGTATGGATTCCAAACTACTTAGAAATAATTAAATAGTGTTTCTAGTGATATTATCAGGCATTGGTATTCATATTACGGGCTGTCGGGAAGTGTAAATTGGAGACTTCATTACCCAACTTCAGAAGTCTCCACAACTCCTACGGTAGTCAAAGAAGGCTCAACAAACATCCCAGGTGAAAGCTGAAGGTATGTGCCATATGCATATATAATTATAATATTCTAGGACTAATAACTGATTTTTGGCAAATACTGTATTTTAAAAAGGTCAGTTGGAGCGCGAATTACTCCTGGCGGGAAGGGCAAGAACCGCCTCCGTCAACCCCGCGGTTAAGGGGTTAATAGTATGGGGTGCTGCATTGCATCCTGGACAGGAATCAGCAACGGAGTCATCCAGCCTCTTCTGATAATTCAAGAGGGCTGGATGATGCCCACATCTCTGCCTAACCAGGTGAGCCCTGTCCTCACGAGAGAAGTAGGATTCAGAAGCGTGGATATCAGGAGGGCGATGGCTCAATCGGTAGAGAGGTGGCCTGCAGTCCTAACGGACCCAGGTTCAAATCCCCGCTGGGGCAGGGAACAGTTTAAGGATTTGAATTTCATTAAATCAGGCTTTACTGATCTACCAGAAGACCCGCCGACATGTCGTAAAAATACCCCCGCTAATACCAATACACCAGTCCTGTATGAGACAGCCCTAGCATGTATTCAATATGGACTGTGGGTGTTAGCGCTGAAGTGGTGACATGTAGGTGTATGATAGCAGGCTGTGAAGCCTATGCCCATAGTCGGACGCATAAAAAAAAAAAAAAAAAGTAGATGTGTGGTGTCTTTGAGTGACTGAATGGTGTAGCGAGTGATTTGAGCATGGAAATGCTTCTGGAAGCTGGTTTGAGGCAGGCGAGGGGGGAGGGATGACAGTATTTGCATATGATATCATGTGCTGAGTGTTGTTTTGATGTTCCTTAGTTGTGTGGATGTGCTGCCACATAGCTAGTGTAGTGGATGATGTGGGTTTGTGGAGGCTGCAGCAAGAATTTGTGTGCCTCTCATCCTTGACTTTGAGAACTTTGGTTTCTTGGTGTATATGTTCTGTAGGTGTAGTAGCTGTGCAGCCTGTTATTATTATTTGGGCCTTGTTCTGTATGGTCTGTAAGGTGTTGTAGTGTGTTTTAGTGAGGTTCTTTTAGAAGCCCAAGAAGGGCTTGCATAATTCATCACTGAATGTATATATTGTTTGTATACTGTGGTGGTAGTGGTTTCTTTTTTGTCTGAATGTTGATTGTATGGGCAAGTGACCTTAGGGCACTGAATCTTGGTGTTAATTTATTTTTAAAAGGGTGATCATACTTGTTTAGAGCTCATGTGTAATACCAAGGAAGGAAAAACTTTTTGTACAAGAGATAGAGAAGGTTTGGAGCCAGCTGATCCAGTGTTTGGCCCTTGGCCTTTGATTGACGCTGCTACTGTGAGTCAGGCAAAAGGCAGGATGCGGGTGGGGAAGGCAGCAGGTGTGTCTGGGTTGACTGCTGAAATGTTGAAGGCCTCTGGAGATACTGGGGTGAGGTTAGTCACTGACCTGATAAATATGATTATATATGAGTGGGTTGTCCCAGATGATTGGCTGAAAAGTGTAATTGTAAATGTGTACAAAGGGAAGGGTGATGCCCTGGAAAGGGGAAATTACAGAGGTATAAACCTCTTAGATCAGATAATGAAAGTGATGGAGAGAGTTCTAGAAGGTATGATTAGAGAAAGAGTGAATATCGATGAGATGCAGTTTGGGTTTATGCCAGGCAGGGGGACCACTGATGCCATATTCATTGTTCGACAGCTTCAGGAAAAATATATTGGAAAGAAAAGGGAATTGTATTTTGTTTTTGTTGATTTGGAAAAGGCCTTTGACAGAGTCCCTAGAGAGGTGGTGAAGTGGGCAATGAGAAAGCTAGGGTTGGAAGAGTG